>WSYH01002482.1:0-13306 GCA_036426205.1 Ascaphus truei
TTTTTTTTTTTAAATGAGCTAGCAGCCCTTGTTTCCCGCTGCTGGCGGCCCTGATCGCGGCGCCCCTCTAGCCAAGCCGCGGCGCACCAGGGCGCCGCGGCGCACAGTTTGGGAAACACTGTATTAGGGCATTGGTGTTGGACGCAGGCCAATGAGAGGTGTGCGGGGGCGGGCATTGGACGCAGGCCAATGAGAGTCAGTGAGGGGTGGGACAGTGTGGCATTGGTGTTGGACGTAGGCCAATGAGAGGTGTGCGGGGGCGGGCATGGCCTGAGCCGGAGTGACAGGGCCAAGGTCCAATGCGATTGACCCTTGGGACGCAGACATACAGTGATTTCACAAATATATAGTAGATATATAAAAACCCTTCCCCCAGTGTGACGATCGAGCACCTAAATAGTGTTGGGACTGAAGGGGTTAATGTGTAAACTGTGTGTAATAACTTGCATTTCTCTTCACCATCTATTTGTCCCAGATTGCAGCTGAATTTCCCAGCTGCAATGTGTTTTAAACGGTGTGTCCCCTAAATCATCTTGGGAGGGAAAGGGTTAACTGTATTGGGTATATAATCCTGTGTTCCCTGCCCTAAAACGCAATTCCTTCACTGGAAAATGTATTTTAGAACGTGTCAATGTTTTTGCTATAAGTTATAGTACAGGGCCAAAACTCACCAAATGGAGCTTTGATGGGTTAAGAGTATGCAAGGGGAGAACACTTAAAGTCCTTTTGTGGTGTCCTACACTTCCCGACCCCTGTGGATAAGTAACACCAGAGGTGAGACAATATGCTGATCAAATGGGCTATGACTCATCCCATTGAATATGCAGACCAGGTCTCACAACTAGGTGATAACCATTTCGCTTGTCAAAGGTGATGCCCTGAGACAAAGCTTTGACAGTCCACTGACACTTCAGCCAGACTCACTGTCTCCAGATATTCTGGGTCCTTTTAATAAGCAGTGCTACCAAGCTGCTCACTGAGCATGCTCAGAGTTACCTGGGCTTGCCTTATGACCATATCCCACGTTACCTGGCAGGATTTCATAGGTGCAAGATAATTCACTGCCAATCCGATGAGGCTCATGTTAAAAACCAGGTCCCTTAACTTTAAAATGTGTCTGCAGCATCATCCCTGTGCTGTTGATGATGTCCTGAATTCAAGGGTGAACTGCTATCCCTGCATCGGGATATTTCGTCCTATACCATCTTGTAAGTGTTTTTATCCCATGTTATTCGTTTTACTGTGTGTGTTATTCTGAAAAGAAATAAACTTACAGGTTTATTTTATCGCTGTCCTGCTCCAATCAGTTCCCAGTGATTTTGTGTTGATAAGTTCTGTTCCACCGTGACACCCAGGCCCATATTTAATCCCCCAGGCCTTTTGTCACACAGGATGTAGCATTGGGTATCTTTGTCTTTTGTTGAAAATATTAAAATAAACAGATTGCATTGTTATGGTTTTTTCCGTATTAACTGTAGCCATGTATAAAAATGGTATACAGCTCTTTCTCATGCTGGCAGTAAACCTGGTAAGTATGCAGGGTTGCCAGCAACAATCATGGAGGTTTGCCCTCACACCCTGGTGTGTAACAAGGGAAGTGACAACATGCTCTGTGTCCACTGTTAGTGACACAAGAGGTGTGTCTGTTTTCTGAGTCTATATAAGACACTGCACTGCCAAAAGTTAGTGTGTCAAGACAGGTTCAGCCTGTGTTCACGTTCAGGAGAGTGCAGCAGTTCAAAGCTGTCAGACCTAAGTACAAGCTGCTTACCCACTGTGTTCAGGGACCTGACACAGATGGTGATCTCCCTTAGGGGAGAGGTGAGCCCACTCTATTGAGAGAGAGGAGGAACCTTCTGGAAGGGAAGGACTCCAACACAATGTGCGGCTAAGTACGACCGCGATGGCAGTCTGCCTATCGACATGCAAATAAAGATGCCCTTGTTCACTACAACCCTTCTGTGTGAGTGTAGAGTCATTCTGCAGAAGGAGGTACCACAGAGGAGGTCCCCATCAGACACACCCCCCTGCGGCCACAGAGATCCTGATGGGGTGGAGGCGCTGCATCGTGTGTGAGTAAGACTCAGATCGCACTACCTCAGATGCCTGTCTTGCTGATATCCCCACTAACACCCAGCGGGAGACTCAGGTGTCCTGTAAGCAGGCAGGTGCACCACAACATACACATCCATGTAATGGGGCCAGTAGACCACAGGGGCCAATGTGAGATTGGGTGGTTGGGGTGGGCCATAAAATCCGTTACATAACAAGAAAACAGTTAAGTAAAACTGTTATTTATATTATCTGTTATTTTTTGATTACCACGTGTATTACTACTGTGAAGCGCTATGTACATTAATGGCGCTATATAAATAAAGACATACAATACAAGTAAAAGTTACGCACTAAAAAAATGTTTTTTCATGGTAGGTGTGCTATGGGTTGGGGGGGTGCTGCTCCTTTAATTTGTCCTTGGCCCCATGATTTCTGTTGGCAGCCCTGCCCGCGGGGACCGCAAGAGGACCCCCGGACACACGCAGGGAACACCTGAGCCCCCCTGGAAACCCGAGGGGTCCCCGGACACCCGCTAGGACCACCCGTACACTTGTGGGAACCATCCGAGGACCCCATTGATGACCCCAGAACACCCATGGGACCATCCGGAGGCCCGCAAGAACCCCGGACTCCCGTACTAACCGCAAAGGTGATTAAGGGGTTAGGGGCCATTCGTTTGTATTTTTTTTATTGTACTGTTGGTTCCCACGGAGGACAAGGACGGTGATGAGGAAAGCCTTCATAATGGCAGGGCTAAGTGCAAGTTTTATTTACTTTATGCTGGCTGATGTTTTGTTTATAAATGGGCAAATGCACTATTATCCATATCTGGATAATAGTAATTTTGCCCATTACTGTACTTTATGTATTAGGGGGGGGGGGGTGTATTTATTTGAATGTATTGCACTTTTTTTTCTGCACAGGATTGATACCGCAGGCTGGCGAAGGCCCCGGGCACCCGCGGGTCCCCCAGACACCTGCGGGGATGACCCTAGGACACCTGGACACCAGTGGGGCTCCAGGACACCCGCAGGGACCACAAGAGGGCCCCATGACACCCGAGGGGACCATCCGGAGCCCCCCAGACACCCGCTAGGACAACCCAAGGAACTGCGGGGCCCCCGGACACCCGCGAAACCACCCGATGACCCCCGGACACCCACCAGGACCACCCGATGACCCCAGGACACCCACGTACACCTGTGGGGGTTACATCGTGGTAGTGTGGCAAAATTACTATTATCCAGATATTCGGCTGGGCAGTGGAAAAGATGAGCGCCAGGAGTTTTTATAGTACAACTTCAATCTTTAGCTTTATTCATGTTCCCATGTTTGGAAACACTGCTGTCAAAGTTACATTTAGATTGACATAGTTATTCTTCATCTCATCCATACTGCTATCATTCTTGACACATTTCTTCCCTAAATGAGCACTCCTAATACTCATGGGAGGTGCATTTTCTTGTTACTGTTCTGAGTTCATATTGTGAACCGGGCCCCCCTTTTTGGCAACATCCTTATGGTTTCTTTTACGTGGGCGCCTGCTGAGATCCGGCCTGTTCTGTGTAACATTACTGTTACTTTCCAGCCCCGTTCTGTTACTGCCACTTCACTGGGGGTACTGAATACTGTGGATGGGGATCTGCTTGTAGGGCTGATCCCCAGACATCTTTTGCTTTTCTGCTTTGCCCAGAGGCATGTTTGCTTTCCCGTTACTGGGACATGCTCTTCTCATATGGCCATACTATGGGATTCTAACTGATGGGACGCTACCCCCAACTGCAACATAATTACGGGAGGGCATGATCTATACTATACTTTAGGGAACATATCCCCATACCCCTACTACCTGCGGTTCCTCTCCTTCTGCCATGCTAGAACCTAACTCCCAGAACTCTCTGCTTCTTCCTTTATACCTCCTGTGACACAGTACCTCTGTCTCACCATAGTGTGGAGCCTTGCATCGACCTAGCTCACCATTAATAGCTTGCAGTACACTAGTAAACCCACAAGGGGGGGTTACATTTGTATAATGGTGTCATGATAATATCATGAGATATTAGGTATTTTAATCCATCTGATGCATCAGGGGTTAATGGGCGGCCATTTGGGTTTAAAGATTTCATTTATTGGGTTGGATTTCAAAGGGAACTCAATTGAAGTTGGATTTGAAAAGTACAAATAGTGGGTTTATGGTATGTTAATAGCTTAGGCAGGCCTAGTATATTACAGGTGTACAGGGTCAGAGACAGTATATTACAGGCATCCAGGGTCAGAGACAGAAAGAATATTCTAGGCGTACAGGTTCAGAGACAGAAAGTATATTACAGGCATCCAGGGTCAGAGACAGAAAGTATATTACAGACAGACAGGGTCAGAGACAGAAAGTATATTACAGGCGTACAGGGTCAGAGACGGAAAGTATATTACAGGCATACAGGTTCAGAGACAGAAACCCCCAGCATCATTGTTGTAACCACAGTAATTTTATTATAATTTTATTGTTCTTTCATGCTTCTCTAATCCCACGCTCCCCCATTGCTTGTTTGTTTCTGTATCTTTGTAAGGGCTCTGGATTAACCCTTTCCTGGGGTTGAAGCAGAAGGGAATTTCAAGCTGGCTCAAAACATCTGTCAGAAAGCCGTGGTTTAACTGACAGCCACACTGTAAGCACACCCTTTATATTAAACTTAAGGTAAGCGCCAGGTTTTTTCCCATTGAGACAGGGTCAGAGACAGAAAGTATATTACAGGCAGACAGGGTCAGAGACAGAAAGTATATTACAGGCAGACAGGGTCAGAGACAGAAAGTATATTACAGGCGTACAGGTTCAGAGACTGAAAGCATATTACAGGCGTACAGGTTAAGAGACAGAAAGTATATTACAGGCGTACAGGTTAAGAGACAGAAAGTATATTACAGGCGTACAGGTTCAGAGACAGAAAGTATATTACAGGCAGACAGTTTCAGAGACAGAAAGTATATTACAGGCAGACTGGTTCAGAGACTGAAAGTATATTACAGGCAGACCGGGTCAGAGACAGAAAGTATAGTAGAGGCGTACAGGTTCAGAGACAGAAAGTATATTACAGGCAGACAGGGTCAGAGACAGAAAGTATAATACAGGCTGACAGGGTCAGAGAGAGAAAGTATATTACAGGCAGACTGGGTCAGAGACAGAGAGTATATTACAGGCAGACTGGGTCAGAGACAGAAAGTATAATACAGGCTGAAAGGTCAGAGACAGAAAGTATATTACAGGCGTACAGGTTCAGAGACAGAAAGTATAATACAGGCTGAAAGGTCAGAGACAAAGTATATTACAGGCTGACTGGGTCAGAGACAGAAAGTATATTACAGGCAGACTGGGTCAGAGACAGAAAGTACATTACAGGCAGACTGGGTCAGAGACAGAAAGTATAATACAGGCTGAAAGGTCAGAGACAGAAAGTATATTACAGGCAGACAGGTTCAGAGACAGAAAGTATAATACAGGCAGACTGGGTCAGAGACAGAAAATATATTACAGGTGTACAGGTTCAGAGAAAGAAAGTATATTACAGGCGTACAGGGTCAGAGACAGAAAGTATATTACAGGCGTACAGGTTCAGAGACAGAAAGTATATTACAGGCAGACTGGGTCAGAGACAGAAAGTATATTACAGGCAGACAGGTTCAGAGACAGAAAGTATAATACAGGCAGACTGGGTCAGAGACAGAAAGTATATTACAGGTGTACAGGTTCAGAGACAGAAAGTATATTACAGGCGTACAGGGTCAGAGACAGAAAGTATATTACAGGCGTACAGGTTCAGAGACAGAAAGTATATTACAGGCAGACTGGGTCAGAGACAGAGAGTATATTACAGACAGACTGGGTCAGAGACAGAAAGTACATTACAGGCAGACAGGTTCAGAGACAGAAAGTATATTACAGGCAGACTGGGTCAGAGACAGAGAGTATATTACAGACAGACTGGTTCAGAGACAGAAAGTATATTACAGGCAGACTGGGTCAGAGACAGAAAGTATATTACAGGCAGACTGGGTCAGAGACAGAAAGTATATTACAGGCAGACAGGGTCAGAGACAGAAAGTATAATACAGACAGACTGGGTCAGAGACAGAGAGTATATTACAGACAGACTGGGTCAGAGACAGAGAGTATATTACAGGCAGACAGGGTCAGAGACAGAAAGTAAAAGTATATTACAGAGCAGACAGGTTCCCACAGACGAAGTATAATCCAGACAGACTGGTTCAAGACAGAAAGTGTCAATACAGACAAGCCGGGTCAGAGATCAGAAAATATCTTACAGCGACTGGGTCAGAGACAGAGGTATGTACAGACAGACTGGTCAGGAGACAGAAAGTACATTACAGCAGACAGGTTAATAGACAGAATACAATTACAGGCGACAGGTCAGGACAGAAAGTATATTACAGGCAGACTGGGTCAGAGACAGAGAGTATATTACAGACAGACTGGTCGAGACACAAGTATATTACAGGCAGACTGGTTCAAGACAGAAGTATAATCAGGCTGAAAGGTCAGACAGAAGTCTATACAGGCAGACTGGGTCAGAGACGAAGTATATTAACAGGCGTACGGGTCAAGAGACAGAAAGTTATATTACAGGCGCTGGGTCAGAGACAGAGAGTGGTATATTACAGACAGACTGGGTTCAGAGACGAGAGTATATTAAGGCAGACAGGTCAAGACAGAAGAGATTACAGGCAGACCTGGTCCAGAGACAGAGATTAATTTCCAGACAGACTGGGTCAGAGACATAAAGTACATTAACAAGGCCGACAGGTTCCGAGACCAAAGTTATTACAGGAACTGGGTCCGAGACAGAGATTAGATACGACGACTGGGGTCCAGAGACAGACTTAATATACAGGCAACTGGGTCGATGACAGAAAGTATATCAGGCAACGGGTCATACGACTGAAAAGTATATTACAGGCAGACAGTGTCCAGAGACAAAGTATATACAGACGACTAGGTCAGGAGACAGAAAGTATATTACAGGCAAGACTGGGTCAGGACCGAGAGTAATAGCAGACTGTTCAGAGAGAAAATCATAATTACAGTGCACGGTCAGAGACAGAGATATATTCTACTAACGACTGGGTCAGAGACAAAAGATAATACAGCATGACAAGGTTCATGACCGAAAGTACATTACAGGCGACAGTTCAGAGAACCGAAAGTATATAATACAGGCTGAAGGTCCAGAGACTAGAAGGTATATTTAGCAACAGGTACTGGAGTCAGAGACAGAAAGTATATTACAGTCAACTGTGGTCAGAGCAGAAAGTAATTACGCTGGCAGATGGTCAGAGCCAGAAGTATAATACAGGCAGTGAAGGTCATGAGCAGAAAGTATATATTACAGGCGTACAGTTCCAGAGACAAGAAGTTATTACAGCAGACTGGGTCGGAGACCAATATATAGTTACACCGCTTGGTCCTGTCAGAGACAGAATAATATTACCAGGCGTACAGGGTCGAGACAGAATATATATTACAGGCGTACTGGTTCAGAGACCCAGATATATATTACAACACAGACTTGGTCAGGAGACAGAAAGTAACATTACAGGCAGACAGGTTCAGAGAACAGAAAGTATATACCAGTCAGACTGGTCGGTACAAGTATACGGATTACAGCAGAGATAAATTAATTACAGACAGGCGACGTGGGAACGTTCAGGCGAGCAGAGACAGAAAGTATATTACCAAAGCAGACCTGGGTCAGAGACAGAGAGTATATACAGGCGACTGCAGACGAGTAGTCCACGTACAGGCAACCGGTAGATCACAGAATTATATTACAACATGAGACTGGAGAATTTACAGCAGAGGTTCAGAGACAGAAAGTAGTAACATACATGCAGACTGGGTCAGAACGACAAGTATATTACAAGCAGACTGGTCAGAGACAGCGAAAGTACTATTACAGTCGCGCAGACAGGGTAGTACAGAAAATCAGACCTGGCGCAGAATCATAGTTATATTAAGGCAGACTGGGTCAGAGAGACGAGAGTAATTTACCCCAGGCAGACAGGTTCGAGACCAGAAAGTATATTACAGGCATGCTAGGTCAGAGACAAGATATAGTATAGCAGACAGCTGGGTCAATACAGAACAGTATATACAGCAACATGGTTCAGAACAGATAAGTATCTTACAGGCAGACTGGGTCAGAGACAGAGATACCAATTTTACAGACATGACTGGGTCAGAGACAGAAAGTAAATAGGCAACAGTAGAGCAGAAGTACATCTACGACATTCAGAGCAAAGTTATTCGAGACAGTGAGAGAGAGTATATTACAGACAGACTGGGTATAGACAGATAAGTAATTACAGGCAGACTGGGTCAGAGAGCAAGAAAGTATAATACAGGCAGAAGGGTCAGAGACGAAGAGTATAATACAGGCAGACTGGGTTCAACACAGAAGTACACATTACAGGCGTACAGTTGTCAAACAGAAATATATATACCTGAGCAGACTGGGTCAGAGCAGAGAGATACAGAATCAACAGAGGTTCGCAGACAGGTTCAATGACAGAAAGTATATTACATACAGGCAGACTGCCAGAGCAGAGAGTATATACGAACTGGGTCAGAGACATGAAAGTACATTACCGGCCGATGGACACAGTTCAGAAAGAAAAGTATAGTTATCAGAAGCAGACTGGTCAGAGACCAGAAAGTATATCTACGGCAGACTGGTCAAGACAGAACGGTACTACATGTTACAAGGTGAATGGGTCAGAAGACAGAAAGTTAATTACAGGCAGACTGGGTCAGAGACAATATCGAGAGTTATTACAGACAAGACATGCGCGGTCAGAGACAGAAACGTATTTACAGGCAGACTTGGGTCAGAGACAGAGAGTAGATTTACATACAGAGATGGTCAGACGAAAGTCAAAATATATTACATGGCAGGACACGGTCAAGCACGAAAGTATAATTACAGACAGACTGGGTCAGAGACAGAAAGTATAATTACGACGACGTTTCAGAGACAGAAATGTAACATTACAGGCAGACCGGTCGTCAGAGACAAGTATAATACAGGCAACTGGGTCAGAGCTAGAAGTGTAACTTACAGCAGACTGGGGTCAGAGACATAAAAAGGCGACTAGAGGTCTGGCCCGCCAGATTTGGTGATAGGCGACATTAGAAGACGGTGTGGTTAATTAAGCAGCAACCGCTGTATTTACTATATCGCCTTGTTGAGGAATACAATTTAATAGCAGGAAGCATCTTTCTATCTGCGCCACGTCCCGCTATGTGTTCTATCTCGCCACGTCCCGGCCAAGTCCTTCTATCTGTCTCCACGTCCCGTCATGTGTTCTATCTGTCTGCGCCCATCACGGACAATGTCTTCTATCTGCGACCACGTCCCGGTAATGTCTTCTATCTGCGCGCCACGTCCCAGCTAATTTGTTCTATCTGCGCCACGCCCATCTAATGTGTTCTATCTCGCCAACGTCCCGGTCAATGTTCTTCTATCTGCGCCAACGTCCCATCTTAATGTGTTCTATCTGCGCCACGTCCCGGCCAATGTCCTTCTATCCTGGCGCCACTCCCGGTCAATTGTGTTCTATCTGCGCCAGCGTCCCAGTCAATTTCTTCCTATCTGCGCCACGTCCCGGTCAATGTGTTTTTTCTATCTGCGCCACGTCCTGACATACTTCTATCTATCTGCGCCTTGGTGACGGTTTTCCATGGTATTCCTTCCCTTCTTTCACCCGCCGCTGTCACGTCCCTTGCCAACTCCCTGCGCTTTACCCACCTGTCCCCGCTGCCGGCTACCCCTGAGCTGTCCCTTTACCTCCAACGCATGCCCCGCAGTCCGCGCACCCCCCCGCGCGGGAAACTCCCCAAGCCCCTTCGCAACTCTCCCCGCTCTCATACCTCCTCATTACCACCCACTGTTCCATTTCCTCACCTCCTGTAGCGGGTTCCCTCCGTTCCCTCAGCTGGTGTACCTGCGGCGCTCCGGCGTCTATTGACGCAGCCTGTGCGTTGCGCAACTCTCAGGTTACAGAGGGCTCGCGCCACGACGCTCCTCTTCTAAGGCCTGCCATCTCTGGACTCCTCCTCCTCATGCCCTGCAGCATCCTCTGTCACCCCTCTTTGTCTCCTCCAAACTTCTCTTCTCCTGACCTATCTCCGATTTTCTCGCACGTCCCTCTCTGCTCCTCCTCTCCTCCCCTTGGTGTCCCTTCCTTATAATCCGTCTTCCCTCTCTATCCTCGCTCTGCATAGTTTCCTGTTAATCCCTGTGTGGGCAGTCCTATGCCTTTGCTCTCACTTTGTGTTCCACAGCCTGTACCTGTTCCTGTGTATCTTTTGGATTTCCCTGGCTTTGACCCTGCCTCTTCCGGACGATCCTTCTCTCTGTTAACCCCTTGAAACCTTGCTGACGAACTCTACCTTGCTTTGACCTCTGGAAAATCCTCGGACTTGGCTTACGAACTTTGACTATTCTGATCTCTCTGGAACCCCCTGACTTTGGTGTCATGAACACGGGCTATTCTTACGTTTACCATCAAGGGCGTTGCAAGTATAACTAACTACTTTCTCTACAGCCAAGCAACGCCATACACACTCCGGGCTTGCCTCCACTGCTGTGGGTGTGGTGTTAATATCATACCGTTCTCCTAGTATGGGGTCTGCCAGGTCTGCGCATACAAGGCGTGACAAAATTCCCGAGACCACAAACGCAGACCCCCCTAGATGTGAGGTACATGTACTTTCTCTAGAGGCCTTACCAATTTGTGATCCAAGCAGTTGTCTACTGTCTCTCCTCTCCCAGCATTGGCCAAATTCTCCCCTCAGGAGAGTCCTCATTGTTCCCGCACCACCAGTAGCCACAACCTAACCCGCTCTGGGCCCCGTATTCCTTCAACCTAATTCGCTATGACGGGACCCCTCACCTGCCGCGGTTCCTAAACAATGCGAGTGCAATTCGTATGTCCCCTCCCTGTTTTCCCACTGGTCTTCTAAAGTAGCGTGTAATCTCGCCATGCTCCACCGGAGACGCCCTCGCCTGGGTCCTCCCCCCCTATGGGAGTTCATAACCATTAACTCAAGAATACCCTCTGTTCAGAACGCGAGTTTCAACATGTGTTTTGATACTCCTGCACGGCCGAGACACGAGCCCGCCTTCTCTCTTTTCATATTTTCGCAGGCCCTAAAGATCTGCTGCCAAGTACGGCCATTTGAGGTTCCTACGCTTGCCGCTGAAACCCATGTGAAAATGAATGAGGACACTACCGGCCGCGTACTGGCACGACTTTCAGATTGATACAAAAGTGTAAGTCGCGCTCATAAATGTTTATAGTGTTTGTGATTGGGTGACCCTTATGGGAAATAAAACAACCTGGAGTAGGATGAGGTTGATGCCGCTGTTCTTGTGGATGGCTCTGCACTCTTCCAACTAGTAAAACGAAAGAAAACAAGCGCAAAAAACCTCATAGTGTAGTATATGAAAGATAATATTTTATAACAAATGTTAGTATTGCACGTACATCAGATAAAAAATACAACAGCATGACATGGTTAGGGACATGTTCCACTCCGGCGAGACTGCCACACGGAACACGGTGTGCAGGCTTGGTTTGTCCTTCCTCTTGTAGCAGGGACCCAGGATCTAGAGACCACTCGAATCTAAGTTCCTTCCTTCCGATGGTGGAAGTCTTTTACGGACTTTCAGATACATTGAAAGACATCTGCTACTCATAGCCCGCCTTCGTCTTGAGGAGTTGATTACCCCTGACGTACGCATGGATCAGCGTACGCGGAGCGACCACTAGAGACATTGTTCTCGCTCTCGTCTCTTCCTCTGTTATCTCTCACAGGTCGCCTACAACAACCCCTCCTGGCTCTCGGTCCCATAACCGATGCAGGTCTGCATCACACTTCGGCCACAAGAGAACGTGATGTCGTTTAAATAGGACGCTGCTTCTACTAACTGTGCTTCTTCTCCGGAACATCGTCTCCAAATTGTCCCCTGAAAAATCGTGAAAACTGGCACACCCAGTAAAGGTAAGGTGTTTTCTCCTGGGTACTGTCGTCTCGCCCCTCCTCCCCGAACTCCCCAAAGAAGTTTTTTTTGTTGCGTCCTGCCACTTGGAGGGTCCTAACCTCTTCGTGAGGTGAACGCGTTCCTTGTTCTGGATCCGGCGTAACTTCCTGGACCAGAGCTATCGCTCGGAGAACAAATTCTATGTCAAAGGAAAACTCCATTGGTCTCGAGGGCCTGCGTTTATCAGTTTGGGAGTCTAGTCCCCTCCAACTGACCTTGGCCGACGGTCATCGGAGTAATAACATGAGACAGAAAGTATATTACAGACAGACTGGGTCAGAGACAGAAAGTACATTACAGGCAGACAGGTTCAGAGACAGAAAGTATATTACAGGCAGACAGGATCAGAGACAGAAAGTACATTACAGGCAGACAGGTTCAGAGACAGAAAGTATATTACAGACAGACTGGGTCAGAGACAGAAAGTATATTACAGGCAGACTGGGTCAAAGACAGAAAGTATAATACAGGCTGAAAGGTCAGAGACAGAAAGTATATTACAGGCAGACTGGGTCAGAGACAGAGAGTATATTACAGACAGACTGGGTCAGAGACAGAAAGTATATTACAGGCAGACTGGGTCAGAGACAGAGAGTATATTACAGACAGACTGGGTCAGAGACAGAAAGTATATTACAGGCAGACAGGGTCAGAGACAGAAAGTATAATACAGGCAGACTGGGTCAGAGACAGAGAGTTTATTACAGACAGACTGGGTCAGAGACAGAAAGTATATTACAGGCAGACTGGGTCAGAGACAGAAAGTATAATACAGGCAGACTGGGTCAGAGACAGAAAGTATATTACAGGCAGACTGGGTCAGAGACAGAAAATAGGCGACTAGAAGGTCTGGCCCGGCCAGATTTGGTGATAGGCGACATTAGACGGTGTGGTCTAGATGAAGCAGCACCGCTGTATTTACTATATTCCGCTTGTTGAGGAAATACATTGAAATAGCAGGAAGGCATCTTCTATCTGCGCCACGTCCCAGCTAATGTGTTCTATCTGCGCCACGTCCCGGCCAATGTCTTCTATCTGCGCCACGTCCCGGTCAATGTGTTCTATCTGCGCCACATCACGGACAATGTCTTCTATCTGCGCCACGTCCCGGTCAATGTCTTCTATCTGCGCCACGT
>WSYH01002482.1:13417-84311 GCA_036426205.1 Ascaphus truei
CTTGTCCATTGGAAGGGCTATGGTCCGGAGGAACGTTCGTGGGTGCCAGCACGGCATATTCATGCTCCAAGACTTCTCAAACAATTCCACCAAAAATTTCCGCAAAAACCTTGGATGGATCGCTCGGAGATCGATCCTCAAGGGGGGGATACTGTGACGGTTCAGGGGATTCCTTCCCCTTCTTTCACTCCCTCTGTCCCTTCCCTTGCCAAACTCCCTGCGCTTACCACTCCTGTCCCGCTCCGGCTACCCCTGATCCTGTCCCTTTACCCCAATGCATGCCCCGCAAGTCTCGAGCACCCGCGCGGTCCCCAAGCCCCTGCGGCAACGCTCCCCGCTCTCAGACCTCCTCATTACCCACTGTCATTCCCTCACCTCCGGTAGCGGTCTCATCCGTTCCTCCGTTTCCCTCCGCTGGTGTACCTGCGGCGCGGCGCTCTGCGCGTCTAGTGACGCAGGCTATGCGCGCGCACTCTCGGGTTACAGAGGGCGCGCGCACACGCTCCTCTTCTAAGGCCTGCCAATCTCTGGACTCCTCCTCCCATGCCCTGCAAGCCATCTCTCTGTCCAACCCCTCTTGTCTCCTCCTTCTCTCCTCCTGACCTATCCCTATTGTCTCCCACTTCCCTCTCTGCTCCTCCTCTCTCTCCCATTGGTGTCCCTTCCTTTATAATCCCTGTCTTCCCTCTCTATCATCGCTCTGCATAGTTCCTGTTATCCCTGTGTGTGCAGTCCTATGCTTTGCTCTCCTTGTGTTCCAGCCTGTACCTGTTCCTGTGTATCTTTGGATTTCCCTGGCTTTGACCCCTGCTCGTCCTGGACTATCCTGCTCTCTGTACCCCTTGAACCTTGCTACGAACTCTACCTTGCTGACCTCTGGAATCCTCGGACTTGGCTTACGAACTTTGACTATTCTGATCTCTGGAACCCCTGGACTTTGGTGCATGAACACGGCTATTCTTACGTTTACCATCAAGGGCGTTGCAAGTATACTAACTACTTTCTCTACAGGCCAAGCAACGCCATACCACACTCCGGGCTTGCCCCCACTGCTGTGGGTGTGTGTTAATACCGTTCCTACCTTAGTATTGGGGTCTTGCCAGGTCTGCGGGCATACAAGCGTGACAAAATTCAGAGACCAACAAACGCAGACCCCCCTGAGGTGGGTACATGTATTTCTATAGAGGCCTTACAATTTGTGATCAATCAGTTGTCTACTGTCTCCCAGCAATTGGCCAAATTCTCCCCTCAGGAGAGTCTCATGGTTCCAGCACCACCAGTAGCCACAACCTATACCGGCTCTGGGCCCCGTATTCCTTCACCTAATCGCTATGACGGGGACCCCTCACCTGCCGCGGTTTCCTAAACCAATGCGAGGTGCAATTCGAGATGTCCCCCTCCCTGTTTCCCACTGGTCGTTCTAAAGTAGCGTTAATCTACGCCTTGCTCACCGGAGACGCCCTCGCCTGGGCCTCCCCCCTATGGGAGTTCAGAACCAAATTAACTCAAGATTACCCTCTGTTCAGACGCGAGTTTCAACATGTGTTTGATACTCCTGCACGGCGCGAGACAGCCGCATTCTCTCTTTTTCATATTTCTCAGGCCCGAAGATCTGCTGCCAAGTACGCCATTGAGTTCCGTACGCTTGCCGCTGAAACCCAATGGAATGATGAGGCACTCACCGCCGCGTACTGGCACGGACTTTCAGATTGATACAAAAGTGTAGTCTGCGCTCATAAATTGTATTAATAGTGGTTTGTGATTGGGTGACCCTTATGGGAAATAAAACAACCTGATTAGGATGAGGTTTATGCCGCTGTTCTTGTGGGATGGCTCAGCACTCCAAACTAGTACAAAACGAAAAGAAAAACAGCGCAAAAAACCTCATAGTGTAGTATATTAAAAGATAATATTTTATAACAAAGGTGAGTATTGCACGTACATCAAGATAAAAAATACACAGCATGACATGTTAGGGACATGTTACCACTCGGCGAGACTGCAACACAGGAACACGGTGTGCAGGCTTGGGTTTCCTTCCTCTGGTAGCAGGGACCCAGGATCGAAGAGACCAGCTCGAAATCGAAGTTCCTTCCTTCACGATGGGGAAGTCTTACGGACTTTCAGATACCTTGAAAGACGATCTTGCTACTCATGCCCGGCCTTCGTCTCTGGAGGAGTTGATTACCCTGAGCGTACGCATGGATCAGCGTACTCAGGAGCGACGGCACGAGAGACATTGTTCTCGCTCTCTCTCTTCCTCTGTTATCTCTCACAGGTCGCCTACAACACCCCTCCTGGCACTCGAGTCTCCAGAACCGATGCAGGTCGGCAGTCAGCAACTTCGGGCCACAGAGAGAACGTGATGTCGTTTGAATAGACTCTGCTTCTACTGTGCTTCTCCGGAACATCGTCTCCAGAATTGTCCCCTGAAATCGGGAAACGGGCACACCCAGTAAAGGTAAAGGTGTTTCTCCTGGGTACTGTCTCTCGCCCCTCTCTCCCCGAAACTCTCCCAAAGAAGTTTTTGCTTCCTGCCACTTTGGAGGGTCCTAACCTCTTCGTGCAGGTGAAAGCGTTCATTGATTCTGGATCAGGCGGTAACTTCCTGGACCAGAGCTTCGCTTCGGAGAATCAAATTCCTATGGTCAGAAGGAAAACTCCCATTGGTCTCGAGGCCTGCGTTTATCATTTGGGAGTCTATTCCCCTCACACTGACCTTGGCCGACGGTCATAAGGAGGTAATAACCTTCGATATTTTCCAATCTCCTAGTGTCCAAATTATTTTAGGATTGCCTTGGCTTCAACTTCACAATCCGCGCATTGATTGGTCCGGTACCCTGCCTCTCCAGTGGCCTTCGTCGACAGATTCTGTTCCTGCGGCGTCTCCTGTTGCGGTACTCGCCGGCCTGGATTCCGTGCCTTCTAATCTATCGATCCTGCCTACCGTGTATCATGAGTACTTGGATGTGTTCAACAAGGTGCAAGCAGAGGTCCTGCCTCCACATCGTCCTTACGATTGTCCTATCGACCTGATGCCTGGGACCATCCTACCTAAATCTAAGTCTTACCCTCTCTCCGTTCCGGAGACCTAGGCCATGACGTCCTACATTCAAGAAAACTTGGAGAAAGGATTCATCCGCAACTCTACATCCCCTGCCGGGGCTGGCTTCTTCTTTGTGAAGAAGAAGGATGGATCACTTAGGCCATGCATTGACTTTCACGGACTCAATAAGATCACGGTAAAGAATCGGTATCCCCTTCCGCTTATCTCTGAACTGTTCGACCGTCTTCACGGGGCCTCCAATCTTGACTTGAGGGGTGCCTATAATCTCATTCTCATAAGGGAGGGGGACGAGTGGAAAACAGCATTTAATACACGTTCAGGACACTATGAATACCTTGTTATGCCCTTTGGTTTATGCAATGCTCCGGCCGTCTTCCAAGAATTTATGAACGACATCTTCCGCAATGTGTTGGGAACATTCGTCATAGTCTATCTGGATGACATTCTTATCTTCTCTAAAGACCTGGAGGAACACATTCAACATACTAAACTAGTGCTTTCTTGGCTATGTTCTAACCGCCTATATGCCAAGATGGAGAAATGTTTGTTCCACCAGACCTCTACTGCCTTCTTAGGCTACATCATCTCCATCTAAGGCTTCTCCATGGATCCAGAGAAACTAAAAACTGTTCTTGATTGGCCGCTGCCTAACTCACTCAAAGCTGTGCAGCGTTTTCTCGGCTTTGCCAACTATTACAGAAAATCCATCAAAAAATTTTCTTCTATTGCTCTTCCCATCACTGCATTGACAAAGAAGGGTGCCGATATTACTTCCTGGTCCCAAGAGGCTATTCTCGCTTTTGAAGTGCTCAAGAAAGCTTTTGTTTCCGCACCTATCCTACGCCATCTGGACACCTCCCTCCCCTTCACTTTGGAGGTCGACACCTCAGACGTAGGAGGTGACGCAGTTCTTTCCTAGAGGGCTTCTCCCCAAGAAAAACTCCACCCCTGTGGTTTTTTGTCGCGGAAATTTTCATCTGCCGAAAGGAATTATGATGTTGGTAATCGTGAACTTTTGTGAAACCCAGTGACTTGGAACGGGGCTATGACAGCAGTGATAGTGATCAAAAATAATATAAATATAAAAGTTTGGTGAATCTGAAAAATTCTCAACCTTCCAGGGAATATGCACTGATTCCCTTACAACAGTTAGGATCCTGCCCTGGATCCTAATCGTGAACTTTTGGCCATAAAACTGGCTCTCCAAGAATGGAGGCACCTTTTGGAGGGTATCAAGGAACCAGTTGCTATCCTCACTGACCACAAAAATTTGCTGTATATCGAGGGGGCCCGACGTCTGGGATCCCACCAAGCTCGGTGTTCTCTCTTCTTTTCCCGCTTTAACTACACCATTTCATACATTCCTGGTACCAAAAATGTCAAAGCAGACGTCCTGTCTCGTCAGTTCGCCATGGAAACCGAAGCTAATGAAACCACGGAGCCTATTCTCCCTGCCAAATGTATAATTTCCGCGAACAACTTCGATGTGTTAGACGAAATCAACAAAGCTCAAGCTCACATTCCCAGCAGGTCCAGGGTACCAGAAGGACGCTTATACGCAGCTCCATGCTTTCGCCATAAAATTTTACTTTGGGGTCATTCTTCAAGAGCAGCCGGTCATCCAGGCTTCAAAAGGACAGCAGATCTCATTAAACGGACATTTTGGTGGCCAAAGATGAACAAAGATATTTTCGACTTTACGAGTGCCTGTCCTGTATGTGCCCAGAGTAAAACTATTTATCACAAACCGTCTGGACTTCTCTTACCGCTCCCCATTCCGGAACAACCCTGGAAACATATCTCAATGGATTTCATTGTCGAATTGCCCAATTCCAAAGGAATGAACACCATTCTAGTTGTAGTAGACAGATTCTCTAAGCAGTCACACTTTATTCCCCTCAAGGGTCTCCCTAACTCTGCTACACTGGCTGATGTTTTTTCCAAAGAAATTTTCAGACTACATGGCGTTCCCATTTCTATTGTCTCTAAATTCTGGCGGGCATTTTCCCAGAGACTCAGAATCTCTCTCTTGTTCTCGGGATATCATCCTCAAACCAATGGTCAAACCGAAAGGATGAATCAAACCCTAGAACAATATCTAAGATGCTTCATATCCGACTCACAGGATAAATGGGTGGATCTTTTGCCATGGGCCGAATTTGTGATCAATTCTCTCAAAAACGAGTCTACCCAGGAGTCTCCCTTTTTTTGTTAATTTCGGCTTCCATCCCAGAAGTCTTCCTCTCTCTTCTTCCCCTTCGGGCGTTCCTGCAGCCGACTTTCATGTTACTACTCTACAGGAATCCTGGAAAAAGATCCTCAAATCTCTTTAATCTGCGGTTGCCAAGCAAAAGACCAAGGCGGATCGTCACCGTCAACCTGGGCCTTCTTTCAAACCCGGTGACAGGGTGTGGTTAGCCTCAAGGAATATCAGGCTCAAGACACCATCACCTAAACTATCTCCAAGATTCCTAGGGCCTTTCAAAATCTTAGAGAAGATTAACCATGTCGCGTTTCGGCTGGACCTACACCCCACCATGAGGATTCCTTCCTGAAACCCTTTATACAAAGTTCTCATTTCTCTGACCCTTCTCGGAAACCTAACCCAGTCTCTACCTTAGGACAACAGGAGTACGATGTCCAATCACTATTCGATTCCCGTGGTAAAATACCAAACGCCAGTTTCCATTGGCATTGGAAGGGCTATGGGTCCGGAGGAACGTTCGTGGGTGCCAGCACGGCAATTCATGCTCCAAGAATTCTCAAACAATCCACCAAAAATTTCCGCACAAAAACTGGATGGATCGCTCGAGATCGATCATCAAGGGGGGGATACTGTGACGGTTCAGGGGATTCTTCCCCTTCTTTCACATCCTCTGTACTTCCCTTGCCAAAACTCCCTGCGCTACCACTCTGTCCCGCTCGGCTACCCCTGATCCTGTCCCTTTACCCCAATATGCCCCGCAAGTCTCGAGCACCGCGCGGTCCCAAGCCCTGCGGCAACGCTCCCGCTCTCAGACCTCCTCATTACCCACTGTCATTTCCCACCTCGGTAGCGTCTCATCCGTTCCCGTTTCCCTCCGCGTTGTACCTGCGGCGCGCGGCGCTGCTGCGCGTCTAGGGACGCAGGCTATGCGCGCGCACTCTCAGGGTTACAGAGGGCGCGCGCACACGCTCCTCTTCTAAGGCCTGCCAATTCTGGACTCCTCCTCCCATGCCCTGCAAGCATCTCTCTGTCCAACCCCCTCTTGTATCTCCTTCTCTCCTCCATGCACCTATCCCTATTGTATCTCCACTTCCCTCTTGCTCCTCCTCTCTCTCCATTGGTGTCTCCTTCCTTTATAAGCGCCTGTTTCCCTATTATAGATCTCTAGTCCTGTTATCCTGTGGTGCCAGTCCTATGCTTTGCTCTCCTTGTGTTCCAGCCTGTACCTGTTCCTGTGTATCTTTGGATTTCCCTGGCTTTGACCCCTGCTCGTCCTGGACTATCCTGCTCTCTGTACCCTTTGAACCTTGCTACGAACTCTACCTTGCTGACCTCTGGAATCCTCGGACTTTGGCGCACGAACACGGCTATTCTTACGTTAAGGACGTCAAGGACGTTGCAAGTATACTAACTCCTTTCTCTACAGGCCCAGCAACGCCATACCACACTCCGGGCTTGCCCCCACTGCTGTGGGTCTGTGGTAATACCGTTTCCACCTCAGTATTGGGGTCTTGCCAGGTCTGTGGGCATACAGGCGTGACAGCCACGTCCCGCCCAATGTCTTCTATCTGCGCTACGTCCCGGACAATGTCTTCTATCTGCGCCACGTCCCGGACAATGTCTTCTATCTGCGCCACGTCCCGGACAATGTCTTCCATCGGCCACGTCCGACATGTCTTCTATCTGGCATGGTCACGTGACAATGTCTTCCATCTGCGCCACGTCACGGACCAATGATACTATCTGCAGCCCCATCCCGGACAAGGCTTTTATCTGCGCCAATACCCGGACAACGTCTTCTATCTGCGCCACATCCGGAAACAACGTCTTCTATTGCGCCACGTCCCGGACAAATGTCTCTATCTGCGCCATGTGCCAGGACAAGTGACTTCTAATGCGCACGTCCCAGACAATGATTTCTATCTGCCGTCCACGTCCCGCGACAATGACTTTCTATCTGCGCCACGTCCCGGACAATGATTCATCTGCGGCCACGACCGTCGACATGAATTCTATCTCGCCGTCACGGACAATGATCTTTATCTGCGCCACGTCCCGACAATGATTTCTATCTGCGCCACTCCCGACAATGATTTATATCCGCCACGTCCCAGACAAATGATTTCTATCTGCGCCACGTCCCGGACAATGATTCTATCTGCCGCCACGTCCCAGAGCAATGTTCTATCTGCGCCAGTCCCGACAATGATTTCTATCTGCGCCACGTCCGGACAATGATTTCTATCTGCGCCACGTCCCGGACAATTGATTTCTATTGCGCCAACGTCCCAGGAGACAAGCACTTTATCTGAGCCACGTCCCAGACAATGATTCTATCTGGCCACGTCCCCCCAGACAATGATTTCTATCTGCGCCACGTCCCAGGACAATACTGTCTATCTGCGCCCGTCCCGGACCAATGATTTCTATCTGCGCACGTCCCAGACAATGACTCTATCTGCGCCACGTCCCGGACAATGATTTTATCTGCGCCACGTCCAGACAATGATTTCTATCTGCGCCCACCCTCCGGACAATAACTTCTATTCGCGCCC
Organism: Ascaphus truei; assembly: GCA_036426205.1. Taxonomy (NCBI): domain Eukaryota; kingdom Metazoa; phylum Chordata; class Amphibia; order Anura; family Ascaphidae; genus Ascaphus; species Ascaphus truei. The sequence continues at coordinate 21,246 of WSYH01002482.1, forward strand.
CGTCCCCGGACAATGATTTCTATTGCGCCACGTCCAGACATAGATTTCTATCTGACGCCACTCTCCAGGACAAATGATTTCTATCTGCGCCACGTCCCAGGACAAATTTTCTACCAAAGTGCCTGCATCTGCGCCCACGTCCCGGACAATACTTCTATCTACGCCAACGTCCCGGGACAATGACTTCTATCTGCGCCAAGTCCGCAGACAATGATTTCGATCTGCGCCACGTCCAGACAATAACTTCTATCTCGGCCACGTCCCGGACAATGACTTCTATCTGCGCCACGTTCCCGGACAATGATTTCTATCTGCCGCCACGTCCCAACAATGAACTTCTATCTGCGCCAGTCCCGACAATGACTTTATCTGCAGCCACGTCCGGACAATGATTCTATCTGCGCCACGTCCGGACATAATGATTTCTTCTTGCGCCAAGGGCCCAGACACTAACTTCTATCTGCGCCACGTCCCGGACAATGACTTCTATCTGCGCCACGTCCCGGACAATGACTTCTATCTGCGCCACGTCCCGGACAATGACTTCTATCTGCGCCACGTCCCAGACAATAACTTCTATCTGCGCCACGTCCCGGACAATGATTTCCAGATCACCTGCATCAAGTAGGACTTCTGGAAGACCTAGATTAGGGGAAGCCAACTCCAATCCTCAAGGGCTATCAGCATTTCAGGATATTCCTGCTTCAGCACAGGTGGCTCAGTCATTGACTGGCCAACGCCAGTCCTCAAGGACTACCAACAAGTCAGGATATTCGGCTTCAGCTCAGGTGGCTCGAGTCACCTGTGCTGAAGCAGGGATATCCTCAACCTGGCCTGTTGGTGGCCCTTGAGGACTGGAGTTGGCCGCCCCTGACCTAGATTAACTTAAAGGTGCATTAACACTGTGCAATTTATATCACAATTCCCGTGGTCAGAACAGTTATCCTTTTCTAATTGCTGAGTTCTTATCTGAGTCTTATTTTGGACGTTTTCCAGGCACTTCGACTTCCTTCGTTAGTAACTCTGCAATCACTCACTGCCTCCGAGCGCTCGTTAAGCCCGTTAGCTGGGAGTCTGCATGATTGCACGTTCTCCGTTCCAATCCCTTATTAAGGTTTTTAACGCGCCCCTGTTGCTCGCGTGTTAATATAAAGCCCTCACGGAGTCTCCTTTATTGCAGCGTATTTAGCACTATCCTGTCTACATGTGTTAATGTTATCACCATGTTTACTCTGCTTTACGCCGCCTCCCGCCCTCCCACGAGACCCGGTAACATTTTATATTTGATTTCCTTTGACACGTTACTCTGTTACTCTGTTACTCTGTTACTCTTTGCTTTTATTGTGTGTATTCGTCGGTATAGAACAATGACACTATAATACTTTAACGCCATAACCCAAGGGGGCACATTTTGCTGCGTTTTGAAGCTGGGGGTCTCTGGAGCGGAGCCCTGTTAATTTCAGCTCCGGGGACCCTGTGCCTCCGGAGACACCTCCCTAGGAGGCGGCGGTCAGTGCATATGAGATGTATAGAATATTGTCCCATTATTCCAGCCACGTTAATTCCGTGTCTCCTTCATTCTGCTTGTGCCGTGGCAGGAGAAAGGAAGGGTGTCAACGGGTTTATAGTGCAGTATGAAAGCAAACACCACGAGAAAATCGGCAGCTAATATATCTCTTTATTCGAATGATTTTTTTTTTATTAACATTGCATTGGTTCGGTAGCAGATTTTCAATATGGCGACCGGCGGAATCCTAACAGAATGAGGCTCCCAAAATGAGACCGTGCTGTGTCTCCTCTCCTTGCCAACATTCAGCCAGAAACGGGGATTAAAAACCAGTTTAATAAATATATATATATATATCAGGTTTTCAGGACCTCCCTGCTTCAGCACAGGTGGCCCAGTCTTTGACTGAGCCACCTGTGCTGAAGCAGGGAGATACTGAAAACCTGACCTGTTGGTGGCCCTTGAGCACTGGAGTTGGCCACCTCCCATGTAGAGTGTGTCTATGCAATACATACGTAATGTGCAAAAGGTCATGACATCATATGCAATTACATGATGTCATGATAGAGCAGGAGGTCGGGGCTGGGCGTTTGACGGGAGCAGTTAAACAGGATTCAGTGGCTCACACAATGAATGGTCACTGCCACCGGCGTCACTGCCCTGCTGGGCATCACTTCCTGAAGGGTGTAGGGTACCTGTATATTCTGTTTGCCACAAGTATTTTCAAGATGCTCCCTGTTTAGAGTAGATTCAGCTCTGGGTGGGGAGGGGGAGGTATGAGATGGAGAGGAGAGCAAGGAAGAGAGGAGGGGGAGGTATGGGATGGAGAAGAGAGGATGGGAAAGCATGAGATGGAGAGGAAAGAAGGGAAGAGAGGAGGGGGAGGTATGAGATGGAGTGGAAAGAAGGGAGAAGGAGGGGAAGGTATGAGATGGAGAAGAGAGAAGGGAAGAGAGGATGGGGAAGCATGAGATGGAGAGGAAACAAGGGAAGAGAGGAGGGGGAGGAATGATATGGAGAGAAGGGTAGAGAGGAGGGGGAGTTATGAAACGGAGAGAAGAGAGGGGGTATGAAATGGAGAGGAGGGGGAGATATGAGACGGAGAAGAGGAGGAAGTATGAGACGGAGAGGAGGAAGTATGAGACGGAGAGGAGGGGGAGTTATGAGACGGAGAGAAGGGAAGAGAGGAGGAGGTATGAGATGGAGAGGAGGGGGAAGTATGAGACGGAGAGGAGGGGGAGGTATGAGATGGAGAGGAGGGGGAAGTATGAGACGGAGAGGAGGAGAGAGGAGGGATGTCATCAATGGACGGAAGCGTTTTTATGAGAGAAACAAGGTGCCATTCTCTGAAGCGGAACGGTGGGAGGTCCACGGGAGGTGGGAGGCCCAGTGGAGATGGGAGGCCCAGGGGAGTTGGGAGGCTCAGGGGAGGTGGGAGGCCCAGGGGAGGTGGGAGGCCCAGGGGAGGTGGGCGGACGTACATCTTTCCTGAAATAGTGGGGTGTGCATGAAACAGCCACTCAGGGGAGGTGGGAATGCTACCGTAAAGGACGTGGCAGCTCCTTGGGATAAACCCAAGGAGACCATAAATATGGGAAAGCAAATGGGGTGTGGGGATTTCCATCAGCTTTGGGATATTGGCAGACTGGAGGCCTGACCCTATAACAGGCTCAGACTGCTCTCTGCGTCAGAGAAGAGGAAATGATGCGTTGGATACAGAGCCAGGGATTCTGAGGCACAGATAAAACTCAAACGCCTGGATTCATCCAGCTCTAATCCCTAATCCGGCATTACCGGCCATTCGAGTCAAGGGCAGTTAAATCCGGGGTGAGGCGCAAAGAGGCACATGAGAGCTTGATGAATATGCCCCTGAGGGATGCACTCTGCAAGACATGCTCTCATAGATCAGATCTAACAGTGTGCACTTCAGATATCGAGTGACAGGACGGCGTTCTCGGTGACGCTGGTTTCTGGGACTTGTGCGTTTTGAAGTCATTTTACAAATATTACTTCAGTGCAAATATGGTGCAGTTCTGGAGCACAAAACTAGACCAATCAAAGAAAAGGTCCCACTGAAAGCAAAAGCCTTACCCCAGGGTCCGGCTGGGAGTGACACCAGAGTTATGACAAATAATGTTTTTCCCCCTGACGTCCTTAACGTGACCATGGCAGGAATATCAGTTTAGACTCATTAACATTTCCTTAAGAATAAAGGACATTAAAAAAAAAACCCGCTATTCTTTTTAGGAAAGTAAATCATGGTTAAAGCCACACAAATTCCTTTAGTCAACACTGCATTATGATTAATGGTTCGTTACACGAGGATAACATCACGTTAGCTTAGTGCAGGCGTGGCCAACTCCAGTCCTCAGGACCACCAATAGGTCAGTTTTTCAGGATATCCCTGCTTCAGCACAGGTGGTTTAATCAGTGGCTCATTGAGCCACCTGTGCTGAAGCAGGTATAGCCTTAAAACCTGACCTGCTGGTGGCCCTTGGAGACTGGAGCCACGCTTGGCTTAAGGAGTCTGGCCCCCTAGCAGTATATCAGTGCCCACCAGAGGGTGCTATCGTTTCTTGCTGCTGCGTTCGCACCTGAATTACTACAGAATACCCAAAGACTACACCGGAGTTATCGAGAACAATACTGGCATTTTCTTTGATAAATACAGTGCTGTTTTTTTGCTCCAGTTTTGCTACCGGGAGACTTTGGCCCAGATTCACTAAATGGTGCCAAGCGTTCGCACGTTTATTCCCATTCAAATAACGGAGGTAAGGTGTGCTAAAGCTTATCACACGCTAGTGAGTCTGGGTCTTTTATACATGGTTCAATGTGGGTGTATTTATAAGAGAAAAGCAGCACCGGATTGATCACGGGGGAAAGGCGAATGGAAGCCGCGGCAGGTTTTCCGGTCTGGATCTGGCGGCGCTGTGTTTTTGTCAGAAGGTAATACAATATAATGTAGAACATATTCACAAAGAACGTGTGTCCGTAAAAATGCAACGTTCCTAAACACTCCTTTCCTAACCCCGTCACTGCCAGCGAGGCAGCGACACGTGTGTGTGTGAGTACTACAGTGTGTAACTAGACACGTGTGTGTGAGTACTACAGTGTGTAACTAGACACGTGTGTGTGAGTACTACAGTGTGTAACTAGACACGTGAGTGTGTGTGTGTGAGTACTACAGTGTAACCAGACACGTGTGTGAGTACTACAGTGTGTAACTAGACACGTGTGTGTGAGTACTACAGTGTGTAACTAGACACGTGTGTGTGTGAATACTACAGGATGTAACTAGACACGTGTGTGTGAGTACTACAGTGTGTAACTAGACACGTGTGTGTGAGTACTACAGTGTGTAACTAGACGTGTGTGTGTGAATACTACAGTACGTAACTAGACACGTGTGTGTGAGTACTACAGTGTGTAACTAGACACGTGTGTGTGAGTACTACAGTGTGTAACTAGACACGTGTGTGTGAGTACTACAGTGTGTAACTAGACACGTGTGTGTGTGAATACTACAGTACGTAACTAGACACGTGTGTGTGAGTACTACAGTGTGTACCCCGACCGTGTGTGTGAGTACTACAGTGTGTAACTAGACACGTGTGTGAGTACTACAGTGTGTAACTAGACACGTGTGTGTGAGTACTACAGTGTGTAACTATGTCCCCGCACTTTGTATACAGCCGCAGGAGCAGCGGGTGAGCCAGGCCGTGGCTGCGTGGACAGAAGACAGAAACCTGCCCGCCCCTCGCCCCCCGCCCCTCGCCCCTCGCCCCACACTGCCTGGGACCAACACAAGGGGAATATTGTTCCAGCGTGGGTGTAAAAACACAAGGGATGTTTGGTATCAGTGTTTTATGATGGCTGGTGTCTGATATACCTGCATGTCACATGGGTATACCTGCATGTCACATGGGTATACCTGCATGTCACATGGGTATACCTGCATGTCACGTGGGTATACATTGGCGTGGTCACCTGGGTATACGTTGGCGTGGTCATGTGGACATACATTGGCGTGGTCACCTGGGTATACATTGGCGTGGTCACCTGGGTATACATTGACGTGGATATACATTGCGTGGTCACGTGGATATACATTGGCGTGGTCACGTGGGTATACATTCCTGCTTCACGTTTTTGTTCAATATAGCAAAAAGTAGTTTAGCATCAGGACCATATACATGACATTAACGGGGTTAAATGGCAAAGCAACGTATCTCATTGGAAATGCCGTGGTATGTGCTCGTGTCCAGCCACGTCACAGAGAAAGGGCATCACACACACGTGTTACATATGCTCATGGGCATTCCCCTGTGATGTGGGTTAGCGAGGGGCTGCAGGTAGGAGACGGCCCTCCGCAGAGTAGTAGGTCAGTACTGGAATAGCAGAGGGGGCTATAGGGGAGGGTGGAGGTGCAGTGCCGCAGGGAGTCCTGTAGCATAGAGCGGGCTGTGAGTCAGGTCAGGCACGCTCAGCTCAGCTTCAAGCACCGTGTTATCACTCAGCAAGTCCCCGGGGCAGGGAACAGAGGCACAACGTGTCAAATAATTCATTACAGGAACCCCAGGGCTTTCAGTAGCACGATGCTTTGGTAAATATGGTGCTCCACCAGTTTTTCACTCGAGAGACTTTGCTATATAACTGTGCGTATGTCTGAGTGAGTGAATGTGGGTGAGTGAATGTGTGTGGGTGAGTGTGGGTGAATGCGTGCGTGTGAGTGAATGTACGTATGTGTGCGAGTGAATGTGTGAAAGTGCGTGTGAGTGAATGCGCGTGTGAGTCAGAGTGTGAGTGAATGTGTGTGTGAGTGAATGAGTGAGTTTATGAGTGCAAGATTTTCAGGGTTGCAAGCCCAGAAATTGGGCAAAGCCGTGCTGTTACAGATGTTTGCTTCCACGAGCGGAGCCAGGAACAGTCTGTCGCTGAATCACACGGGTCTCTGGGGGGGAAATGACGCGGGTGACGCTTGATGAACTTGGGGCACATTCCCGGCTTTCTCCAGCGAGATATATCCCACGTTCGCAAACTTGGGAGGAGGTTTCACCCAGATCTGTTCAGCAGGTCAGCCTCCCCAACTCAGTAAATAGCGTTGGGAAGGGTGTCAGGTGTTTGGGCCGTGACTCCATCTCTAAGTTCCATCCAGATCACTGCGATCACCCCCCTCCCCCACCTGGCTCTGCAGTGCCCTTGGCATGCAAGCAATTAACACTGAACTAGAGGCGTGTGGGAGAGGGTGGCACTCGCCCTTTACTCCCAGGACTGGGCCTTGGGTCCCTGCTGCCACCCCATGTTAAATAGCAAGTCTTGTGTATAAATTAGCCCAGCGCCTGCTGGGAGGCATTAGGACAGGTGCTGTATAGCCGTGCAGAAGAAGAAGAAGATGAGGAGGAAGAGTTTGAAGTCTGTGTGTGGGCTCCAGGCGCTGCTGACCGCTGGGACGGAGGTTTCACGGCTGAAGTTGTTACACAAGTTCCCCGCGCAGCACTGTACCTCCGAAATGTTGGGCACCTGCAGGGCGATAGTGGTGGCCGAGCAAAAGGTCACCGTGCTGCAGCCTTTCATCAGTGTCCGGCGGTTGCGGTCTGGGGACAACAGAGAATTCGTTACACAAACCAGGCCTAGCCCAAGTCCTCAAACTCTCTCTGATTCATTGTCTCTCTTCCCTCTCTTCATTCCCCATCTCTTTCTTACCCGCTGACTACATATAGTGAGGGGTGCAGGCAGGGGCTGATTGCGGGGTTGCCCCGGGAGGCCGATACACCAGTGCTGTGGTCCAGTGCCACGGCTCCTCATGCAGTAGCCCAGCGGTCCCTACAATACTCTCGCTCCTCCTGTCGGCGTTAGAAAATCCAATGTCTACTCGGCCGGAGGAGGGAGCTGCAGAGTCCCCGCACTGAGACCTCCTCACCCCCAGATAAGATTATTGAGGGTGGGGCGGGGTGTCTGTGTGTGAGTGAGTGGGGGGGGGGAGAGCCAGGGGGGGGAATGGATTACAGAGGCACTGCGCTCTACCCCACAATAATTAAGCTGATTGCCGGGGAGAGCCCAGGGCCTCTGTTACCTTCCCCTGAGCGGCATCTCATCCTGCGTCGACCCAGCGCCAAATGACACCGCGACGTCACATGGCGCTGCGTTGCCATGACAATGTGACATCACATGACGCCACGATGCTGGAGGAGGAGGGCCGCTGGTGAAAGAATCGCCCGGACCGTTAGGCTGATCAGCCCCCGAGTGCAGGAGCACACAGGGGACAATGTATCCAGTTCTGTTGAATTGAATGGGAGTTGATACATTGTTAACTGTGTGTTACCCCACTTCTCACTATAGCATATCCCACTACTTTACCTATTATATCCCACCTCCCTCCTTTCTTTCATATATCCTCCTCTCCCTCACACCCCCTCTCCCTCCTTTCTCACATCCCCCCTTCCCTCCTTTCTTTCATATATCCTCCTCTCCCTCACACCCCCTCTCCCTCCTTCATTCCCCTCTCCCGCCTTTCTCTCTCACACTCCCCACTCTGCTCCTCTCCCCAAAATCACCATCTCCATCCTTCTCTCTCCACGTCCGCCTCCCCTCCTAATCCCCATCTCCCTCCTTCTCTCTCAGTCACCCGCCCGCTCCTCTCCCTCGTTTCTCTCTCACGGCCTCCTCTCGCCTCCTTTCTCTCTCACAAAACCCCTCTCTGCCTCTCCTTTCATCTCTCAATCCCCCTCTCCCTCCCTTCTCTCCACACCCGCCCTCTCCTCTGTCCTCTCCACATCCCATCTCCCTCCTTTCTCTCTCAGGCCTCCTCTCCCTCTTTTCGCTCCACACCCCCCTCTCCCTCCTTTCAAACCCCCCTCTTTCTCTGCTCACATACCCCTCTGCTCCTTCCTCTCCCACACCACTTTCCCTTCCTTTCTCTCACATCCACTCTCCATCTCCCTCTCTCACAGCCTCCTCTCCCTCGTTTATCTCACACACAAACCCTCTCCCTCCTTTCTCCCTCACACACCCCCCTATCTCTCATCCCCCTCTCCCTCCTTTCTCTCTCACACCCCCTCTCTGCCTGCTTCTCCTCTCAACACCCCTCTCTGCTCTTGCTGCATTCTCTCACACACCCTCTCCTCGTTTCCTCTCTCACATCACCATCCCTCTCCTTCTCACACCAACCCTCCCCTTCCTTTCTCATGTCCCCCTGCGTCCCCTCCCTCCTTCACGTCCCTCCATCACGCCCCTCCCAGTCCCTTCGTTTCTCTCACATACCCCTCTCCCTCCTTTCTCATGTCCCCCTCCCCCTCCTCTCTCACGTCCCCTAACTCGCCTCCCTCCTCTCTCTCTTCTTCTCTCCACTTACCCCTCCCCTCCTTTCTCATGTCCCCCTCCTCTCACACCCGTTCCCCCTCCCCCTCCTCTCTCACGTAACTCACACACGTCCTCTTCTCCCTTCTTTCTCTCACACCCCCCCCGCCCCCCCTCCCTCCTTTCTCCCCACCCCCCTGCTCCCTCCTTTCTATCCCACACCCCCCCTATCCCCTCCTTTCTCTCTTATGTCCCCCCCTCTTCTTTCTCTCATCGCAGCCGCCCCCTCTCCCTCCTTCCTCCTTCTCACGCCCCCCTCTCTCCCCTCATTCTTCTCTCTCTTTCTTCTCCCTCATAAAACCCCTCTCCCACCTTTTTCGCCTCATATACCCCTCTATCTCCCATTAACTAATATCCCATTTGCAAGAAACAGCACTGGGTTTAAAACTCCAATTGCTGTCAATGGGACTCATTTGATAGACCTGGTACTGTTTTTTGCACGGGTTTCGCCCCCGTTTTGCAGCTGGAACACTAGTTAAGTAGTCCCCTGTATGTAGAAGTAGGTTATATTAACCGCATGACCTCCATGCATCGGATGTAGCGTGCCGTTACACGGGACTTGGACTTGATTGTGCACCGCACACTCATTCTCCCGGACTCCGTACAGGCCCAGCACGAGATCCCGTTACTGTTGGTCAGAATGGGGAATGCTGGGACATAGAAATTACCACTCAAAATCAAGCCTCAGTATTACCCAATCATACAAGTCTCCAGGCATTAACCAATCAATACAAGGCTCAGACATTAACCAATCAATACAAGGCTTCAGACATTACCATCAAAACCAGACTTTACATGTAACCATCAAAACCAAGCCTCAGTATTAACCATCAAACAAGCTGCAAGACATTAACCCAATCAAAACCAAGACTTGTATATTAACCAATCAAACAAGCCTCAGCTAACCATCAACAACCTCAGGCATAACCAATCAATACCAAGCTCAGCATTAACCAATCAAAACCCAAGACTTGTACTTACCAATCAAAATCAAGCCTCAGGCATTAACCAATCAATACATAGCCTACAGGCATTAACCAATCATACAAGGCTCAGCTTAACCATCAGAACCCGACTGACTTAACCAATCAAAACCAAGCCTCAGGCATTAACCAATCAATACAATGCTCAGGCATAACCAATCAAAACCAGACTTGTACATTACCAATCAAAAACCAAGACTTGTACATTAACCAATCAAAACCAAGCCTCAGCATAACCAATCAATACAGGCTCAGGCATTAACCAGATCAAACCAGACTTGTACATTAACCATCCAAACCAAGCCTCAGCATTACCAATCAATACAAGGCTCAGGCATTAACCAATCAAAACCAGACTTGTATATTAACCAATCAAACCAGCCTTAGGCATTAACCAATCAATACCGGCTTAGGCAATTAACTACATCAAAGCCAAGACTGTATATTAACCAATCAAAACCAAGCCTCAGGCATTAACCAAATCAATACACGGCTCAGCAGCATTAACCAATTCAAAACCAAGACTTGTATATTAACCAATCAAAACCAAGCCTCAGCATTAACCAATCATACAAGGCTCAGGCATTAACCATCAACAAGACTTGTATATTAACCATCAACCACCTCACATTAACCAATTCATACAAAGGCTCGGCATTACCCACTCAAACAGACTGTATTTAACCATCAACACCAAGCCACAGGCATTAACAATCAATACAAGGTTCAGACATTAACCAACTATGGATTAGCACTGACCAAACATGAACAAGCCATCACTCACTCCCAAGCTGTAACGGGGCTCATCCGTGGCTCTATCCGTGGCTCTGGTGTTGGATACCTTGGATATAGCGACTGTTTGGCACAGAGAAGTTATTACTGACACATGAACCTGTTCATTCCGGATACACACTGTGCACGGGTCTGTTACCAAGTGTCAACGTCTGACGCCATACTAGGGCTAAAACTCTAATACCCCATTGTATCAAAGAAGAAACTATGGTAGTTAATGGTTAAAGCGATGCTCTGCGGTTGCCGTAGGCCTCTCCCTTTCCATATAACCCACCCAGGTGCCTGTGCATTGTTACACTTGTCTCCTCTGCAGCACTGATTCTGCAGTAGTGCTGTGCGAGCCCGTTTTAACGCCTGTAGTGTTGCACACTGCTTCTTCTCCCGACCACAGCCTTTTCGTGTAGGAGAAGCAGAAGTCCCGTGCCTGCACAGAGAGACGACAGAGGGGACAGGTGGGAGGAGCGGGGGGTCCATTCCCAATCCCACAGCTGCGAACTGGGGCAAAGTACCAAAAAACATCCCCACATTCATCAAAGACACTAAAACTCTCCCCATATTTCGCGGGTTTTCCTCCATCTGGACAACCCAATGGGAGGCCCGAAGGAGCCACGTACCATATCTGTGATCCTCACGGCCTGCGCTGGACCATGTCAACGGAGCTCACCTTTTCCCCACCAGGGGGAAAACCAACTTCATAAACCTCTATTGAATGGATTATTGTGGTATTCACTCAGGTCGTTTTACGGTTACAACGCACCTGACAGGCGTAACCACGCATTCAGTAAGGCTGAGTCCCCCTGCTGCTGACGCGGTCATGCTTGAGAGCGCTCCAAGCACACGATGCCGTTGGTGTCCTGTAATTTTACGCGCGGGGGGGGGGGGGGTGCATTGAGCACGGCTGGACAATAAAAAAAAATTGTTTAAGATCGCCGGTGAGCGTGTGGTGCCCTCGCACGAGCGCGCGCGCACGGCGCGTGAGCAGGGCTGGCATATTCAACTTATGTAAGTAACCGCCTCAAGCGCCGCTCAGCGCTAGCGGGGATGCACCTCAGGCCGTCTTTGCCCCGTTCAGTTGGCAACCCCCATGTTACAGATTGACGGGTCTGGGTAAGGGGGAATAATTTAGCGGGGATCTGTTTTTGCAATCAGTTTTGGGGTGTTTGGGCATCATTTGACATGGAGTAAGAGGAGGGGTTTGGGAAGGTGACCCAGTACTTCTGCTAATAATATGCATCAGGTACGGAGGGCAATTTATTTCTATTGTAAACAAACGAGAAATACAGCACCAGGTTTGTGAAACCAACCACGCTATGGAATGTAATCTGCAGCGTGGCCCTGGGAGACAGCGTGGCACCTGGGAGACCGCGTGGCACCTGGGAGATAGCGTGGAACCTGGAGATAGTGGCACTGGGAGATAGTGGCACCAGGGAGACAGCGTGCACCTGGGAGATAGCGCGCACCGGGAGATAGCGGGAACCTGGGAGATAGTGGCACCTGGAGATACAGTGGCACCAGGGAGACAGCGTGGCACCTGGAATATAGTGGCCCTGGGAGACACAGCGTGGCACCTGGGAGATCGTGGCGTGAACCTGGGAGATGGAATAAATTGCCTGTGTGTGTTTCCCTGGGTTCATCCATCTGATAATCACAGTGCGATCAGACAGAACATGCGGATATCCGCCTGGGAGATCAACGAAGACATCGGATATCCGCGCCTGGTGGATTCAGACAGAAGCAGCGGATACCCGCCCTGGAGATCAACAGAATCAGCGGATATCCCGCGCCTGGGAGATCAGACAGAAGCCAGCGGATATTCTGCACCTGGAGAATCAGACAGAAGCATCGGATATCCCACGCCTGGGAGATCAGACAGAAGCGAGGATATCCTTGCGCCTGGTAGTATCAGACGAAAGCTGGATATCCCACGCCTGGGAGATCAGACCAGAAGCAGCGGATATCCTGCACCTGTGAGATCAGACAGAATCAGCGGATATCCCGCGCCTGGGAGATCATACAGAGACGGATATCTCACCTGGGATGCATCAACAGAAGCAGCGGATATCCCACTGCCTGTGAAGATCACAGACAGCGGATATCCTGCGCCTAGGAGATTCAGACAGAAGGCAGCGGATCTCCTGCACCTGGGGAGACGCTGTCTGCTGAGACAGAAGAGCAGCTGCTTATCCGTGCTGAGACATACATAAGGGATATGCGGATCAACAGAAGCAGTGGATATCCTGCCACCTGGGAAGTCATGACCAGAAGCAGGCGGATATCCGCGCCTGGTAGATCAGCGTGGCAACCTGAGAGATCAGACAGAAGCGAGCCGCGAGTAGCAGCGTCCTCTGTTATCACGATCAACGTTCCGATGGATATCAGCGCTGGCACCGGTGGAGATCAGACAAGCAGCGGATATCCCGCCTCCTGGGAATAGCAGCGTGGCACCTGTGAGATCAGACAATAGCATGTAGTATCCCGCGCCTTGGATAGCAGCGTGCAACTGTATCCAGACAGAAGCCAGCGGCTATCCCCACTGGGAATAGCAGCGTGGCAGCCTGCTGGAGATTCAGACAGAAGCAGCGGATACGCCCCGCTCTGTGATAGCAGCTGGCAAGAGCCTGTGAGATCAGACGAAGCGCGGATCTCCCGTCTGGCCGGTAGATAGCATCGTGCACCTGTGTATCACAAAGAGCACGGATTACCCCGGCTGTGTCGAGATACTAGTCGGTGCACTTCGCTTGGTGAGAGTCAGCAGAAGCAGCGGATATCCCACATAGCGATTAGGCACGTGGCACGTGATCAAAACAGAAGCGGCATCCTGCACCGAATCCAGCATGGATATCCTTCGTCCTGGATAGTCCGAGAGAACACGTTATTACTCCCCGCTCCTGGGAGATCGACAGAAGTACAACGCGTGATATACCTATCGTGCCTGGAATCAGACAGACGCAGCTTAGCGATATCAGCCTGCCGTGGAGAATATCAGACACAGTCCGGTATATCTCCCTACGTCCTGGGAGAATCATGTCAAGAAAGCAGCGAATTCCCCTTGCCTGGAGCTGTTAACCAACACATACCAAAATTACACCACGCGATTCTTCCACAAAATGGCGCTTGGAAGTTATTTGCCAAAATTGGCCCCAGTTTTTCTAGCCTGAGACTTTAGTAAATAACCCCCCTTAGTCCCCCGTCCTGTTAACTTCTGCTGTGTTTACATGTTTGCGACTGCAGGGATCCACGCGTGTGCATGAAGTCGAGTACATTCAGACGTCTGTACTCCTGTTTTTAATATTATCTGGAGATGATCACTGTCCACACGCACACACCAGTTTGTTGGACTTGGTCACAGAATGGCTCAGGTTGGAGGCTGCAGCCGCCTTCTTCGGGTCTTTACACGTGTAACCTCCATCCGTGTGGAAAATTAGGGACGGTGCTGAGGGAATAACGCCCAATTCGGGTGAGAGGAAAGCACGTTTGGTGGGAACCCTCAGCGAGACATTGCCCGTCCGCCTGCCTCTCCCAGCCTCAGTGCACCAGAAACCCTGTCTGCGGCCCCCCTGAGTCTACTCTCGGAATTCCTTCACCAGTGCCTGGGGTGGATATGGTGTACAGGAAGAACAGGGACTTAATGTCTAATCCATCTTCCGCAGTTCCCTCTATCATAGAATCACTATCCCCTCCCCTGGAATACACCCACGGTAATACACCCACTGAAATGTTTCTACACAAAGGGTGGCCGAGAGGGAAATACGCACATCTATGTGGTCCATCGAGTCAGTTCCTCCACCTGTGGTCTCAGGACGTACTGCAAGGCCTGGGTTCCACTTCACACGTTCCGTCCTCAGACCCCCCCAACACTGTCAGGTTTTAGGATCCTGCTTTCAGATGTCAAAGATAACTGGCCACCTGTGTTGAGGTCGCTCTATTTGACTGAGCCATGATTCCTGATTCTTGCTGATCAGGATATCCTGTAAAACTGACCATCTTGAAGACTGGAGTTGAAAGCCCTGCTATAAGGTTAAAGCGGTGCGCACCTACACCCCTAAATGGTGTCACACATACGGTTGAGGGTGACAATGACAGAATTGGACCCAAGTCTGTCCCTTCCCCACCAGCAAGATTTGGCCCCAAGAACACGGAAGGAACCTACGTCCCACCCTGTCACTCCTACACAGAAGTTAGATGGAGGCACGCTTTCCCATGGGACACGGTAACACAACATCCTCTCCCCCGGGTACTCCGGGATAACGGTCAATGTTTGCAGTATTCAGTGTCCACAAGTCACGTGGCACTCATAGTAGATAGATTTCCTCCCTATGTCCCGTACGAGTCTGGGCTTGCCAGCACAGTGAGAGGCGCAGCCCTTTGATCACCAGTTTCTGACTGCTCGCATATCTGGGGACATCACAAGACGAGGTGGTGAGATGTCCGTGGTGGTGGGCACCCCCCCCCGTCTCCCGTCCCACCCCACGACCCCAAACACATTTATTTAGGGAATAAAACAGACTTTTTTAATAACTGACGTCTGCGTAATGAATGCTCTGGAATTCCATAATCCATGACCCACACACAGCACACACGTGACACGTGTCAGAGTTCCCTGGTGCATAAGAACACTGCAGATTTACCCCACAGAAATGCTGCTGTTTCACAGGGACTTCACACCCGGGACAGCAGCCTTTGCACATGGGTCCTCCCTGGCGCTGCGTACTGAGCGTCTCAATAACACGATTGTGTAACTATGTTCTGCTCACTGGTTGCCCAGACCTTTGTACTGCAGGTGAACAAGCCAGGTCCCCTGCACAAACATTGTGACATTATTATGAGTTTTAATGTGTGCACACTGTGAAACGCTGATACCCAGAGCATTTGGGCAAGTTTATGCTCAGATTTGACACACCACCATGCTTTCCAACAAATCACTGTAAAATCTTACTTTTATCCAAAACATGGAAGATTTTCATTTACTATCCTGGATATTGGCTTTAAATATTATTATATTTCCATCCTCTTGCGCCTGAATGAACAGGACAGGCTCGTTCCTCTTATTGTAAACTGACCTTATTTAAATATACTCCACTCAATAATGTGCCGTGTCTCAGAACTACCCTAGTCATTGTGATAATAGAAAGTTTTTACCCGCGGGTTACAGAACCCGGGGCCCTTCTGGAAAGGGATGAGAAAGCCCTTACACCCGGCAGTAATGACAGGCTGTACAAGCTCCATCCTTTCTAACATGTCTAACACGCCACGAGAAACGCTCTGCGGCAGCTGTTTCCTGCCCTCAACGTGAACAGGGACTTATCACTGTGCGAGAGATAATGCCTCTAAATCTAGATGTGCACACAGGCCACAAACCAGACTGACTCCACCTGGCTGATTTGGACTCCGTAGAAAAAGCCTGATGTGGAACAGGGGAGAGATTCCTTAGCTCCACATGTGGGGCTGACCTAGGTAGAAAGAGGACTGCAGAGATTTCCTTAGCCCACACCTGGGCTGACCTGAGGGATTTTAAGAGTTATTTGTTAAAAAAAAAAAAAAAAAAAAAAAAAAATCGTTAAAATACAAACAAAAAGGAAGACACAAAAATTCATTCAGCTTGGTTATATGGGTGTATCTCACTAGCGTATACCACCAGATTGACCATAGTGTTGTCTTTCGGAGTTGGTTGTTAAAACACCCTCAAAAACAGCTTGTCTGGTATCTGTATATTTTTTGGTTAACAAAATGAGGGTCAACCCCACACCCCCCGTTATCGATCAGACGTTTCTGTTTAGTATAGTTGTCACTTGATCTAGTTTTGTTCCTCCCCGGGCACGTGTTTTCACACTTGTACCAATTTTTTATTAGGATCGTTGCGACGGTGGTAAGAAATGAAAAAAACATTTTCCCCACTTATGCAATCAATTTGGGGTGTTGTTTTATGTTTCCGGCCGGAAACCATTAGAAAGATCCTCCATTTGGTTTGTTGATTATGTGTGTTTTTATTTGTAGTCACACCTCCCCCACCCCGCCAACAGAGCGCCCCCCCGGCTCTCTGTATAGTTTTCCAGTTAGTCACCGCACCCCCGTAACACCCTGTCCGAAAGTTCACGTGTAAGTGTCGGGAGTCCGGTTTAGGCCCCCCCACCCCCCCCCCACGTTCCTTCGTGGTGGCCTCTGTTTTTTGGTTCAGGATTGCGTAGGGTGGGTGGTATCCGGCATTTGTTATCGTTGTCGTTTATTTTCACCCCAACAGCCGAGGGGCCCCGCAACGTGAACTTGGGTGGACATTGAGATGTTGTATCACCCAGTGCTTTGTATTGTCTTAGGTCGCGCTGACGTGCGTGTGTGGGTCGGTTCCCCTCCCCAAAAAAAAAGACGATGTCTTGAGGCCCACAGAAGGACGTATGCCTGACACAATAAAAGGGACAGACCGGCCTTTCTACCCACAGTCCTGCAGTGGTATACAGTATTCAAGAGGGCACGGGCCCACGTTTCTGCATGTGGGCTCCTGTCCTTCCTACTACGACATACTGCATAAGGACTAGGTGTAAAACTCTGAGAGGAAGAGCCATGCATCGGTTCCTCAAGAGAATGTGGCCTTTTAGTTTATATATTACAGTTCAGATGGACTTATTAAGGAAATATTTTAAGTTTAATACTTTTTACACCGTGCATCCGTATGTCCGTGAAAGCAACATTTTATCCCAGGATCAAACAATCATCTCCATAAAGTAACCCTGAGCTTTATATAGGTGGAGCGTCTATGGCCATAGGTGAGGCTCCCCCATTTACCCCCCCACCCCCCCCCACTCTGTATTGTTTATATACACACACACACACACACACACACACACACACACCCCACACTCGCACCCACACACACAACATAATATAGTTATATATACACACACGACATCATACACACATACATACACAGTCCTGCACAACAGCTTAATTGCTGTGACTGAAGCAGACCTCTAGGAACTCTTCTTGCACTCACTGCCACATTGAATTACACATGCTGCATGCACAGTATCTTAATTAAGCTCCTAGAAGTTGAGTCGGATCACTAGGATCCTACCTCTGTCTTGCTAATCCTAATTGGGCAATCATCCTCACAGAAAAACTTTCTATGATCCACCAGACAGCTGCCAGAGACTCTGTCTCCAGAGCAAATCTGCAGCTGCTGTCCTGATTGCACATACTTTTATCACATATGGTTATATATAGATATCCAGCAGATATAAAAAACCAATCATGAACATATTTCTGAAAATGAAACCTTAACTGATTGCACAACTTCGCCTTAATTAAGAACTTTGTGGGGGGCTTTAATATTATTTTTTTCCTCTAATCCTGTGTATCGCCCACTGCAGCATGCATGGGGTGTGCAGTAATCATGTGTGGTCACTGCCAGCATGCATGGGGTGTTGCAGTAATCAATGTGTCTCACTGCCAGCATGCATGGGTGTGCAGTATCCTGTGTGTCACTGCCGGCATGCAAGGGGGTGTGCGTAATTCCTGTGTGTCCACGGCAAGCATGCATGGGGTTGTGCAGTAATCCTGTGTGTCACTGCCGGCATGCATGGGTGTGTGCATAATCCTTGTGTCACTTGCCAGCAATGCCTGGGTTGTGCAGTAATCCTGTGTGTCACTGCAAGCATTCTTGGGTGTGCATTAATCCTGTGTGTCACTGTAGCCAGCATGCATTGGGTGTGGCAGTAATTCCTGTGTGTCCTGCAACATCATGGGGGTGTGCGTAATTCTGTGTGGTCACTGCCGGCATGCATGGGGTGTGCGTCAATCTGTGTTTCACTGCCAAGCATGCATGGGTGTGCAGTAATCAGTGTGTCACTGCCGGCCAATGCATTGGGGTGTGCAGTCATAATGTGTGGCCACTGCCAGCATGCATGGGGTGTGCATGTATCCTGTGTGTCACTTGCAAGCTGCATGGGGTTTGCAGTAAATCATGTGTGTCACTGCATCATGTAATGGGGTGTGCATAATCATGTGTGTCATTGCCAGCATGCATGGGGTTTGGCAGTAATCATGTGTGTCCACTCCAGCATGCAATGGGGTGTACAGTAAATAAGTTGTCCACTGCCGGCATGCATGGGGTGTGGCAGTAAATAATGGGTGTCACTGCCAGCATGCATGGGTGTGCATAATCCTGTGGTGTCACTGCCAGCATGCATGGGGTGTGCAGTAATCCTGTGTTTCACTGCAAGCATGCAATGGGGTGTGCAGTAATCTGTGTGTCATGCCACATGCATGGTGTGTGCAGTAATCATGTGTGTCAACTCTCCAGCATGCATTGGGTGTGCAGTATCCTGTGTGTCACTGCCAGCATGCATGGGGTTGCGTACTCCCTGTGTGGTCACTGCAAGCATGCATTGGGTGTGCAGTAATCATTTGTCTCACGCCATCATGCCATGGGGTGTGCATAATCATGTGTGTGTCCACTACTGGCCATCATGCATGGGGTGTGCAGTAAATAATGTGTTCACTGCCAGCATGCATGGGGTTGTGTCAGTAATCATTTGTGTCACTGCCAGCATGCATTGGGGTGTGCAGGAATCCTGTGTCTCCTGCCAGCATGTATGGGGTGGTGCATTAATCCTGTGGTCCCACTGCAAGCATGCATGGGGGCAGTATCCTGTGTGTCACTGCAGAGCATGCATGGGTGGCAGGTAATCCTGTGTGTCCACTGCAAGCCTGCATGGGGTGTGCAGTAATCCTGTGTGTCACTGCAAGCATCATGGGTGTGGCAGTAATCATGTGTGTCACTGCAAGCCCCATGGGGTGTGCATAATCATGTGTGTCACGGCCAGCAGGCCATGGGTGTGGCAGTAATCATGTGTGTCCAAGCCAGCATGCATGGGGTTGTGCAAGTAATCATGTGTCCCTGCAATCAGGATCGCATGTGAGTCTCACTATACCACCCTGTGCACCCCTAAGGCCTGGGACATAGTGTGTTAGAACGCGCTGAGGCGCGCTCCTGCTCTGCCTCGTCTGCTGAAAATGGGCTTTTTCCTTCCTTGCAGGCAGGCATTGAGCGCGCTCTGGGGCGGAGCGGATGCGTGTCAGGAGCGGAAACGGGAGGCGGGGCTAGTCCCGCTCCCATTGATTTGCGCGGTCACGTGACCGTCTCCTCTCCTCCGCTTCCCCGAGCGGCAAATTGCAAACCTCCGCCTGTTCCCATTTTCTCGCCTCCGCACGCATCAGCGCGCATGCCTTCGGGGGAACTATTAGCCCGCGCGATGACAGATTGCAGGGGGGTTTGTGCATCTGCTCAGCGCGGCTCAGCCTGGCTCAGCAGCTTAAACTTACTATGTCCCCCAGGCCTAACACATGTGCTCTCAGCTTCTTCTAACGCGACCGAACCATGTCATACCCTAGACCAGCGTGCGCAAACTGGGGGGTGGATATTTTTTCGGGGGGGGCGCTAAGTGTTGCAGAGGCCCCCTGTGCTCGCCCTTTCCCTCCTTTCTTTCATATATCCTCCTCTCCCTCACACCCCCTCTCCCTCCTTCATTCCCCTCTCCCGCCTTTCTCTCTCACATCCCCTCTCTGTCCTCTCTCACAAATCCCCATCTCCATCCTTTCTCTCTCACGTCCGCCTCTCCCTCCTAAATCCCCATCTCCCTCCTTTCTCTCTCACGCCCGCCTCTCCCTCGTTTCTCTCTCACGGCCTCCTCTCCCTCCTTTCTCTCTCACACCCCTCTCTGCCTCCTTTCTCTCTCACATCCCCCTCTCCCTCCTTCCTCTCACACCCCCTCTCTGTCCTCTCACACATCCCCATCTCCCTCCTTTCTCTCTCAGGGCCTCCTCTCCCTCTTTTCTCTCCCACACCCCCCTCTCCCTCCTTTCTAACCCCCCTCCTTTCTCTCTCACATACCCCTCTGCCTCCTTCCTCTCCCACACCCTTTCCCTCCTTTCTCTCACATCCCACTCTCCATCTCCCTCTCTCACAGCCTCCTCTCCCTCGTTTATCTCACACACACCCTCTCCCTCCTTTCTCCCTCACACCCCCCTATCTCTCACATCCCCCTCTCCCTCCTTTCTCTCTCACACCCCTCTCTGCCTGCTTTCTCTCACACCCCTCTCTGCCTGCATTCTCTCACACCCTCTCCCTCGTTCCTCTCTCACATCACCATCCCTCTCCTTTCTCACACATACCCCTCTCCCTCCTTTCTCATGTCCCCCTCCCCCTCCTCTCCACATACCCCTCTCCCTCCTTTCTCATGTCCCCCTCCCCCTCCTCTCTCACGTCCCCTCACACGCCCTCTCCCTTCTTTCTCTCACATACCCCTCTCCCTCCTTTCTCATGTCCCCCTCCTCTCACACCCGTGTCCCCCTCCCCCTCCTCTCTCACGTCTCCAACACGTCCTCTCCCTTCTTTCTCTCACACCCCCACCCCCTCCCTCCTTTCTCATGCCTCCACCCCCTCCCTCCCCGCCTCCTCGGTCATCTATCCCACACCCCTCCCTTCTTTTCACCCCTCCCCTCCTTTCTCTCTCCCCCCCTGTCCCTTTCCCACCCTACTTTCTATGTCCCCCCTCTTCTTTCTCTCATCAGCCGCACCCCTCTCCCTCCGTTCCTCCGCTTCTCACGCCCCCCTCTCTCCCCTCATTCTTCTCTCTCTTTCGTCTCCCTCATAAAACCCCTCTCCCACCTTTTTCGCATCATATACCCCTCTATCTCCCATTAACTAATATCCCATTTGCAAGAAACAGCACTGGGTTTAAAACTCCAATTGCTGTCAATGGGACTCATTTGATAGACCTGGTACTGTTTTTTGCACGGGTTTCGCCCCCGTTTTGCAGCTGGAACACTAGTTAAGTAGTCCCCTGTATGTAGAAGTAGGTTATATTATCCGCATGGCCTCCATGCAACGGATGTAGCGTGCCGTTACACGGGACTTGGACTTGATTGTGCACCGCACACTCATTCTCCCGGACTCCGTACAGGCCCAGCACGAGATCCCGTTACTGTTGGTCAGAATGGGGAATGCTGGGACATAGAAATTACCAATCAAAATCAAGCCTCAGTATTACCCAATCATACAAGTCTCCAGGCATTAACCAATCAATACAAGGCTCAGACATTAACCAATCAATACAGGCTTCAGACATTACCATCAAAACCAGACTTTACATGTAACCATCAAAACCAAGCCTCAGTATTAACCATCAAACAAGCTGCAAGACATTAACCCAATCAAAACCAAGACTTGTATATTAACCAATCAAACAAGCCTCAGCTAACCATCAAGGCAACCTCAGGCATAACCAATCAATACTAAGCTCAGCATTAACCAATCAAAACCCAAGACTTGTACTTACCAATCAAAATCAAGCCTCAGGCATTAACCAATCAATACATAGCCTACAGGCATTAACCAATCATACAAGGCTCAGCTTAACCATCAGAACCCGACTGACTTAACCAATCAAAACCAAGCCTCAGGCATTAACCAATCAATACAATGCTCAGGCATAACCAATCAAAACCAGACTTGTACATTACCAATCAAAAACCAAGACTTGTACATTAACCAATCAAAACCAAGCCTCAGCATAACCAATCAATACAGGCTCAGGCATTAACCAGATCAAACCAGACTTGTACATTAACCATCCAAACCAAGCCTCAGCATTACCAATCAATACAAGGCTCAGGCATTAACCAATCAAAACCAGACTTGTATATTAACCAATCAAACCAGCCTTAGGCATTAACCAATCAATACCGGCTTAGGCAGTTAACACATCAAAACCAAGACTGTATATTAACCAATCAAAACCAAGCCTCAGGCATTAACCAAATCAATACACGGCTCAGCAGCATTAACCAATTCAAAACCAAGACTTGTATATTAACCAATCAAAACCAAGCCTCAGCATTAACCAATCATACAAGGCTCAGGCATTAACCATCAACAAGACTTGTATATTAACCATCAACCACCTCACATTAACCAATTCATACAAAGGCTCGGCATTACCCACTCAAACAGACTGTATTTAACCATCAACACCAAGCCACAGGCATTAACAATCAATACAAGGTTCAGACATTAACCAACTATGGATTAGCACTGACCAAACATGAACAAGCCATCACTCACTCCCAAGCTGTAACGGGGCTCATCCGTGGCTCTATCCGTGGCTCTGGTGTTGGATACCTTGGATATAGCGACTGTTTGGCACAGAGAAGTTATTACTGACACATGAACCTGTTCATTCCGGATACACACTGTGCACGGGTCTGTTACCAAGTGTCAACGTCTGACGCCATACTAGGGCTAAAACTCTAATACCCCATTGTATCAAAGAAGAAACTATGGTAGTTAATGGTTAAAGCGATGCTCTGCGGTTGCCGTAGGCCTCTCCCTTTCCATATAACCCACCCAGGTGCCTGTGCATTGTTACACTTGTCTCCTCTGCAGCACTGATTCTGCAGTAGTGCTGTGCGAGCCCGTTTTATACGCCTGTAGTGTTGCACACTGCTTCTTCTCCCGACCACAGCCTTTTCGTGTAGGAGAAGCAGAAGTCCCGTGCCTGCACAGAGAGACGAAGAGGGGACAGGTGGGAGGAGCGGGGGGTCCATTCCCAATCCCACAGCTGCGAACTGGGGCAAAGTACCAAAAAACATCCCCACATTCATCAAAGACACTAAAACTCTCCCCATATTTCGCGGGTTTTCCTCCATCTGGACAACCCAATGGGAGGCCCGAAGGAGCCACGTACCATATCTGTGATCCTCACGGCCTGCGCTGGACCATGTCAACGGAGCTCACCTTTTCCCCACCAGGGGGAAAACCAACTTCATAAACCTCTATTGAATGGATTATTGTGGTATTCACTCAGGTCGTTTTACGGTTACAACGCACCTGACAGGCGTAACCACGCATTCAGTAAGGCTGAGTCCCCCTGCGCTGACGCGGTCATGCTTGAGAGCGCTCCAAGCACACGATGCCGCCGGTGTCCTGTAATTTTACGCGCGGGGGGGGGGGGGGTGCATTGAGCACGGCTGGACATAAAAAAAAATTGTTTAAGATCGCCGGTGAGCGTGTGGTGCCCTCGCACGAGCGCGCGCGCACGGCGCGTGAGCAGGGACTGGCATATTCAACTTATGTAAGTAACCGCCTCAAGCGCCGCTCAGCGCTAGCGGGGATGCACCTCAGGCCGTCTTTGCCCCGTTCAGGTTGGCAACCCCCATGTTACAGATTGACGGGTCTGGGTAAGGGGGAATAATTTAGCGGGGATCTGTTTTTGCAATCAGTTTTGGGGTGTTTGGGCATCATTTACATGGAGTAAGAGGAGGGGTTTGGGAAGGTGACCCATACTTCTGCTAATAATATGCATCAGGTACGGAGGGCAATTTATTTCTATTGTAAACAAACGAGAAATACAGCACCAGGTTTGTGAAACCAACCACGCTATGGAATGTAATCTGCAGCGTGGCCCTGGGAGACCGCGTGGCACCTGGGAGACCGCGTGGCACCTGGGAGATAGCGTGGAACCTGGAGATAGTGGCACTGGGAGATAGTGGCACCAGGGAGACAGCGTGCACCTGGGAGATAGCGGCACCGGGAGATAGCGGGAACCTGGGAGATAGTGGCACCTGGAGATATAGTGGCACCAGGGAGACAGTCGTGGCACCTGGAAATAGTGGCACCTGGGAGACACAGCGTGGCACCTGGGAGATCGTGGCGTGAACCTGGGAGATGGAATAAATTGCCTGTGTGTGTTTCCCTGGGTTCATCCATCTGATAATCACAGTGCGATCAGACAGAACATGCGGATATCCGCCTGGGAGATCAACGAAGACATCGGATATCCGCGCCTGGTGGATTCAGACAGAAGCAGCGGATACCCGCCCTGGAGATCATACAGAATCAGCGGATATCCCGCGCCTGGGAGATCAGACAGAAGCCAGCGGATATTCTGCACCTGGAGAATCAGACAGAAGCATCGGATATCCCACGCCTGGGAGATCAGACAGAAGCGAGGATATCCTTGCGCCTGGTAGATCAGACGAAAGCAGGATATCCCACGCCTGGGAGATCAGACCAGAAGCAGCGGATATCCTGCACCTGTGAGATCAGACAGAATCAGCGGATATCCCGCGCCTGGGAGATCATACGAGAACGGATATCTCACCTGGACATCAACAGAACAGGCGATATCCCACTCCTGTGAGTCACCAGCACAGCGATATCCTGCGCCTAGGAGATTCAGACAGAAGC
The DNA here is from genome assembly GCA_036426205.1 of Ascaphus truei. Taxonomy (NCBI): domain Eukaryota; kingdom Metazoa; phylum Chordata; class Amphibia; order Anura; family Ascaphidae; genus Ascaphus; species Ascaphus truei. The sequence continues at coordinate 46,123 of WSYH01002482.1, forward strand.
AGGCGGATCATCCTGCACCTGGGGACGAGAGATGATCGTGCTGAGATCAGACAGAAGCAGCTGCTTTCCCTGTGCCTGGCCTCGCGGATATGGCGTGGAGTCACAGAAGCAGTGGATATCCTCCACTGGGAGTTCAACCAAAGCAGGCGGATATCCCGCGCCTGGGTAGATCAGCGTGCACCTGGGATCAGACCAGAGACGAGCACGCCGGAATACAGTGCCCGTAATCCGATCAACGATCCGCCAGGGATATCAGCGCTGGCACCCGTGGAGATCAGACACAGCGGATATCCCGCCTCCTGGGAGATGCAGCGTGGCACCTGTGAGATCAGACATAGCATCGTAGATATCCCCACCTTGGGCGATAGCAGCGTGGTCAACTGTGATTCTAGACAGAAGCCAGCGGACTATCCCACACTGGGAATAGCAGCGTGGCACCTGCTGGAGATTCAGACAGAAGCAGCGGATATCGCCCACGCTCCTGGAGATAGCAGCTGGCAGACCTTGTGAGATCAGACGAAGGGCGCGGATACTCCCCCGGGGCCGTGTGAGATAGCATCGTGCACCTGTTGTATCAGCCAAACAGCACGGATTACCCCGCTTCCGCCTTCGAGAAGCTACGTCGCGTGCGACCCGCTTGGTGAGATCAGCAGAAGCGCGGATATCCCCATAGCGAATAGGCGCTGGCAGTGATCAAAGAACGCGATACCGACTGGATCAGCATGGATATCCTTCGTCTGGACTAGTCACGAGAGAACCACTCTATTATATCCCGCGCTCCTGGGAGATCACAAAGTCAATGTCAGCCGATATACCTCTGTGCCGGAATAGACAGACGAGCTAAGCGATCATCTGCCGCCACGTGGAGAATATACAGACAGCAGTCCGGTATATCTCCTCTCTCCTTGGGAGAAATCATGTCATAGAAAGCAAGCGAGCATCCCCTGCCTGGAGCTGTTAACTAAACACCAAATACACCCAACGCGATTCTTCCACAAAATGGCGCTTGGAGTTATTTGCCAAAATTGGCCCGAGTTTTTCTAGCCGGAACCTTTAGTTAAATAACCCCCCTTAGTCCCCCCGTCTGTAACTTCTTCTGTGTTTACATGTTTGCGACTGCAGGGATCCACCGTGTGCCATGGAATCGAGTACATGCAGACGTCTTACTCACTCGTTTTGTAATATATCTTGGAGATGATCACTGTCCACACATTCACAACGTTGTTGGACTTGGTCACGACAAATGGCTCAGGTTGGGAGGCTGCATCGCCTCTTCGGGTTCTTTACACGTGTAACACTCCATCCGTTGGAAAATACGGGACGGTGCTGAGGGAATAAACGCCAATTCGGGTGAGAGGAAGTAAGCACTTGGGGAACCCTCAGCCGAGCACATTGCCCGTCGCCTGCCTCTCCCCGCCTCAGTTACACAGAAACACACTTCTGCGCCCCCCTTAGTCTATCTCGATATTCCTTCTCCTATGCATGGGGTGGATATAGTGACAGGAAGAACAGGGACTTAATGCTAATCCCTTCGCATTTCTCTATCATAGATCTATCCCCCTCCCCTGGAGAATCACCCACTGTAATACACCCATGAAATGTTTCTACAAAGGTGGCCGAGAGGGGAAATACGCACATCTATGTGGTCCATCGAGTCAGTTCCTCCCCGTGGTCTGCAGGACGTACTGCAAGGCCGGGTTCTTCAACTTCCTTCCTCAGACCCCCCCAACTGTCAGGTTTTAAGGATTCCCTGCTTTCAATTGTCAAAGAGTCATGGCCACCTGTGTTGAGGTAGGCTCTATTGACTGAGCCATTATTCTCTGATTCTGCTGATCAGGATAATCCTTAAAACTGACCAGTCTTGAGACTGAGTTGAAAGCCCTGCTTATAAGGTAAAGCGGTGCAGCACCTACACCCATAATGGTGTCACACATACGGTTGAGTGGTGACAATGACAGAATGTGGACCCAAGTCTGTCCCTTCCCACCGAAATTGCCCCAATGAACACGGAAAACCTACGTCCACAACCCGTCACTCCTACACAGAAGTAGATGGAGGCCGCTTTCCCATCGGGTTGACACGGTGCACACAAATCCTCCCCCCGGTAGTTACCCGGATAAACGGTCAATGTTGCAGTATCAGTGTCACAGACACGTGGCACTCATGTAGATAGATTTCCTCCCTATGTCCCCGGTCGAGGTCTGGGCGTTGCCAGGCACAGGTGAGAGGCGCAGCCCCTTTGATCACCAGTTTCTGACTGCTCGTGCATATCGGGGACATCACAAGACGAGGTGGTGAGATGTCCGTGGGTGGTGGGCACCCCCCACCGCCGTCTCCCTCGCCACCCCGACGGACCCCAAACACCATTTATTTAGGGAATAAAACAGACTTTTTAATAAATGCGCTGCGTAATGAAGCTCTGAATTCCTAATCCATGACCCAACACACAGCACACACGTGATCACGTGTCAGAGTGTTCCCTGGTGCATAAGAACACTGCAGATTTACCCCACAGAAATGCTGCTGTTTCACAGGGACTTCACACCCGGGACAGCAGCCTTTGCACATGGGTCCTCCCTGGCGCTGCGTACTGAGCGTCTCAATAACACGATTGTGTAACTATGTTCTGCTCACTGGTTGCCCAGACCTTTGTACTGCAGGTGAACAAGCCAGGTCCCCTGCACAAACATTGTGACATTATTATGAGTTTTAATGTGTGCACACTGTGAAACGCTGATACCCAGAGCATTTGGGCAAGTTTATGCTCAGATTTGACACACCACCATGCTTTCCAACAAATCACTGTAAAATCTTACTTTTATCCAAAACATGGAAGATTTTCATTTACTATCCTGGATATTGGCTTTAAATATTATTATATTTCCATCCTCTTGCGCCTGAATGAACAGGACAGGCTCGTTCCTCTTATTGTAAACTGACCTTATTTAAATATACTCCACTCAATAATGTGCCGTGTCTCAGAACTACCCTAGTCATTGTGATAATAGAAAGTTTTTACCCGCGGGTTACAGAACCCGGGGCCCTTCTGGAAAGGGATGAGAAAGCCCTTACACCCGGCAGTAATGACAGGCTGTACAAGCTCCATCCTTTCTAACATGTCTAACACGCCACGAGAAACGCTCTGCGGCAGCTGTTTCCTGCCCTCAACGTGAACAGGGACTTATCACTGTGCGAGAGATAATGCCTCTAAATCTAGATGTGCACACAGGCCACAAACCAGACTGACTCCACCTGGCTGATTTGGACTCCGTAGAAAAAGCCTGATGTGGAACAGGGGAGAGATTCCTTAGCTCCACATGTGGGGCTGACCTAGGTAGAAAGAGGACTGCAGAGATTTCCTTAGCCCACACCTGGGCTGACCTGAGGGATTTTAAGAGTTATTTGTTAAAAAAAAAAAAAAAAAAAAAAAAAAATCGTTAAAATACAAACAAAAAGGAAGACACAAAAATTCATTCAGCTTGGTTATATGGGTGTATCTCACTAGCGTATACCACCAGATTGACCATAGTGTTGTCTTTCGGAGTTGGTTGTTAAAACACCCTCAAAAACAGCTTGTCTGGTATCTGTATATTTTTTGGTTAACAAAATGAGGGTCAACCCCACACCCCCCGTTATCGATCAGACGTTTCTGTTTAGTATAGTTGTCACTTGATCTAGTTTTGTTCCTCCCCGGGCACGTGTTTTCACACTTGTACCAATTTTTTATTAGGATCGTTGCGACGGTGGTAAGAAATGAAAAAAACATTTTCCCCACTTATGCAATCAATTTGGGGTGTTGTTTTATGTTTCCGGCCGGAAACCATTAGAAAGATCCTCCATTTGGTTTGTTGATTATGTGTGTTTTTATTTGTAGTCACACCTCCCCCACCCCGCCAACAGAGCGCCCCCCCGGCTCTCTGTATAGTTTTCCAGTTAGTCACCGCACCCCCGTAACACCCTGTCCGAAAGTTCACGTGTAAGTGTCGGGAGTCCGGTTTAGGCCCCCCCACCCCCCCCCCACGTTCCTTCGTGGTGGCCTCTGTTTTTTGGTTCAGGATTGCGTAGGGTGGGTGGTATCCGGCATTTGTTATCGTTGTCGTTTATTTTCACCCCAACAGCCGAGGGGCCCCGCAACGTGAACTTGGGTGGACATTGAGATGTTGTATCACCCAGTGCTTTGTATTGTCTTAGGTCGCGCTGACGTGCGTGTGTGGGTCGGTTCCCCTCCCCAAAAAAAAAGACGATGTCTTGAGGCCCACAGAAGGACGTATGCCTGACACAATAAAAGGGACAGACCGGCCTTTCTACCCACAGTCCTGCAGTGGTATACAGTATTCAAGAGGGCACGGGCCCACGTTTCTGCATGTGGGCTCCTGTCCTTCCTACTACGACATACTGCATAAGGACTAGGTGTAAAACTCTGAGAGGAAGAGCCATGCATCGGTTCCTCAAGAGAATGTGGCCTTTTAGTTTATATATTACAGTTCAGATGGACTTATTAAGGAAATATTTTAAGTTTAATACTTTTTACACCGTGCATCCGTATGTCCGTGAAAGCAACATTTTATCCCAGGATCAAACAATCATCTCCATAAAGTAACCCTGAGCTTTATATAGGTGGAGCGTCTATGGCCATAGGTGAGGCTCCCCCATTTACCCCCCCACCCCCCCCCACTCTGTATTGTTTATATACACACACACACACACACACACACACACACACACCCCACACTCGCACCCACACACACAACATAATATAGTTATATATACACACACGACATCATACACACATACATACACAGTCCTGCACAACAGCTTAATTGCTGTGACTGAAGCAGACCTCTAGGAACTCTTCTTGCACTCACTGCCACATTGAATTACACATGCTGCATGCACAGTATCTTAATTAAGCTCCTAGAAGTTGAGTCGGATCACTAGGATCCTACCTCTGTCTTGCTAATCCTAATTGGGCAATCATCCTCACAGAAAAACTTTCTATGATCCACCAGACAGCTGCCAGAGACTCTGTCTCCAGAGCAAATCTGCAGCTGCTGTCCTGATTGCACATACTTTTATCACATATGGTTATATATAGATATCCAGCAGATATAAAAAACCAATCATGAACATATTTCTGAAAATGAAACCTTAACTGATTGCACAACTTCGCCTTAATTAAGAACTTTGTGGGGGGCTTTAATATTATTTTTTTCCTCTAATCCTGTGTATCGCCCACTGCAGCATGCATGGGGTGTGCAGTAATCATGTGTGGTCACTGCCAGCATGCATGGGGTGTTGCAGTAATCAATGTGTCTCACTGCCAGCATGCATGGGTGTGCAGTATCCTGTGTGTCACTGCCGGCATGCAAGGGGGTGTGCGTAATTCCTGTGTGTCCACGGCAAGCATGCATGGGGTTGTGCAGTAATCCTGTGTGTCACTGCCGGCATGCATGGGTGTGTGCATAATCCTTGTGTCACTTGCCAGCAATGCCTGGGTTGTGCAGTAATCCTGTGTGTCACTGCAAGCATTCTTGGGTGTGCATTAATCCTGTGTGTCACTGTAGCCAGCATGCATTGGGTGTGGCAGTAATTCCTGTGTGTCCTGCAACATCATGGGGGTGTGCGTAATTCTGTGTGGTCACTGCCGGCATGCATGGGGTGTGCGTCAATCTGTGTTTCACTGCCAAGCATGCATGGGTGTGCAGTAATCAGTGTGTCACTGCCGGCCAATGCATTGGGGTGTGCAGTCATAATGTGTGGCCACTGCCAGCATGCATGGGGTGTGCATGTATCCTGTGTGTCACTTGCAAGCTGCATGGGGTTTGCAGTAAATCATGTGTGTCACTGCATCATGTAATGGGGTGTGCATAATCATGTGTGTCATTGCCAGCATGCATGGGGTTTGGCAGTAATCATGTGTGTCCACTCCAGCATGCAATGGGGTGTACAGTAAATAAGTTGTCCACTGCCGGCATGCATGGGGTGTGGCAGTAAATAATGGGTGTCACTGCCAGCATGCATGGGTGTGCATAATCCTGTGGTGTCACTGCCAGCATGCATGGGGTGTGCAGTAATCCTGTGTTTCACTGCAAGCATGCAATGGGGTGTGCAGTAATCTGTGTGTCATGCCACATGCATGGTGTGTGCAGTAATCATGTGTGTCAACTCTCCAGCATGCATTGGGTGTGCAGTATCCTGTGTGTCACTGCCAGCATGCATGGGGTTGCGTACTCCCTGTGTGGTCACTGCAAGCATGCATTGGGTGTGCAGTAATCATTTGTCTCACGCCATCATGCCATGGGGTGTGCATAATCATGTGTGTGTCCACTACTGGCCATCATGCATGGGGTGTGCAGTAAATAATGTGTTCACTGCCAGCATGCATGGGGTTGTGTCAGTAATCATTTGTGTCACTGCCAGCATGCATTGGGGTGTGCAGGAATCCTGTGTCTCCTGCCAGCATGTATGGGGTGGTGCATTAATCCTGTGGTCCCACTGCAAGCATGCATGGGGGCAGTATCCTGTGTGTCACTGCAGAGCATGCATGGGTGGCAGGTAATCCTGTGTGTCCACTGCAAGCCTGCATGGGGTGTGCAGTAATCCTGTGTGTCACTGCAAGCATCATGGGTGTGGCAGTAATCATGTGTGTCACTGCAAGCCCCATGGGGTGTGCATAATCATGTGTGTCACGGCCAGCAGGCCATGGGTGTGGCAGTAATCATGTGTGTCCAAGCCAGCATGCATGGGGTTGTGCAAGTAATCATGTGTCCCTGCAATCAGGATCGCATGTGAGTCTCACTATACCACCCTGTGCACCCCTAAGGCCTGGGACATAGTGTGTTAGAACGCGCTGAGGCGCGCTCCTGCTCTGCCTCGTCTGCTGAAAATGGGCTTTTTCCTTCCTTGCAGGCAGGCATTGAGCGCGCTCTGGGGCGGAGCGGATGCGTGTCAGGAGCGGAAACGGGAGGCGGGGCTAGTCCCGCTCCCATTGATTTGCGCGGTCACGTGACCGTCTCCTCTCCTCCGCTTCCCCGAGCGGCAAATTGCAAACCTCCGCCTGTTCCCATTTTCTCGCCTCCGCACGCATCAGCGCGCATGCCTTCGGGGGAACTATTAGCCCGCGCGATGACAGATTGCAGGGGGGTTTGTGCATCTGCTCAGCGCGGCTCAGCCTGGCTCAGCAGCTTAAACTTACTATGTCCCCCAGGCCTAACACATGTGCTCTCAGCTTCTTCTAACGCGACCGAACCATGTCATACCCTAGACCAGCGTGCGCAAACTGGGGGGTGGATATTTTTTCGGGGGGGGCGCTAAGTGTTGCAGAGGCCCCCTGTGCTCGCCCTTTTCTTTCTCTCACATACCCCTCTCCCTCCTTTCTCATGTCCCCCTCCTCTCACACGTCCCCCTCCCCCTCCTCTCTCACGTAACTCACACGTCCTCTCCCTTCTTTCTCTCACACCCCCTCTCCCTCCTTTCTCTCCCACACCCCCCTCTCCCTCCTTTCTCTCCCACACCCCCCTATCCCTCCTTTCTCTCTTATGTCCCCCCTCTTCTTTCTCTCTCGCAGCCCCCTCTCCCTCCTTTCTCACGCCCCCCTCTCTCCCTCATTCTTCTCTCTCTTTCTCCCTCATAAAACCCCCTCTCCCACCTTTTTCGCTCATATACCCCTCTATCTCCCATTAACTAAAATCTCCCAGTTGCAAGAAACAGCACTGGGTTTAAACTCCAATTGCTGTCAATGGGACTCATTTGATAGACCTGGTACTGTTTTTTGCACGGGTTTCGCCCCCGTTTTGCAGCTGGAACACTAGTAAGTAGCCCCTGTATGTAGAAGGAGGTTATATTACCGAATGCCTCCATGCATCGGATGAGCGTGCCGTTACACGGGACTTGGACTTGATTGTGCACCGCACACTCATTCTTCCCGGACTCCATACAGGCCCAGCACGAGATCCCGTTACTGTTGGTCAGAATGGGAACTGCTGGGACATAGAAATTACCAATCAAAATCAAGCCTCAGTATTAACCAATCAATACAAGGCTCAGGCATTAACCAATCAATACAAGGCTCAGACATTAACCAATCAATACAAGGCTCAGACATTAACCAATCAAAACCAAGACTTGTACATTAACCAATCAAAACCAAGCCTCAGTATTAACCAATCAATACAAGGCTCAGACATTAACCAATCAAAACCAAGACTTGTATATTAACCAATCAAAACCAAGCCTCAGGCATTAACCAATCAATACAAGCTCAGCATTAACCATCAAAACCCAGACTTTACATTCACCAATCAAAATCAAGCCTCAGGCATTAACCAATTCAATCATCCTACAGGCATTAACCAATCAATACAAGGCTCAGCCTTAAACCATCAGAACCCGACTTGTACATTAACCAATCAAAACCAAGCCTCAGGCATTAACCAATCAATACAATTCTCAGGCAATAACCATCAAAACCAAGACTTGTACATTAACCAATCAAAAACCAAGATTGTACATTAACCATCAAAACCAAGCCTCGCATTAACCAATCAATACAGGCTCAGGCATTAACCAGATCAAAACCAGACTTGTACATTACCATTCCCAACACCAAGCCTCAGCATTAACCAATCAATACAAGGCTCAGGCATTAACCAATCAAAACCAAGACTTGTATATTAACCAATCAAAACCAAGCCTTAGGCATTAACCAATCAATACAAGGCTTAGGCATTAACCAATCAAAACCAAGACTTGTATATTAACCAATCAAAACCAAGCCTCAGGCATTAACCAATCAATACAAGGCTCAGGCATTAACCAATCAAAACCAACCGAAGCGATGAAACCCACCACGGAGCCTCTTCTCACCTGCCAAATGTATAATTTTCCGCGAACAACTTCGATTTGTTCGACAGACATCAACAAGGCTCAAGCTCAAGCCATTCACAGCAGGCCGGAGTACCAGAAGGACGAGCTGTCGTGTACGGTCTCAGCTACCATGACTTTCGCCATACAAATATTTACTTTGGGGTCATTGATACTTTAAAGGCACTCGGCCGGTCATCCAGGCTTCAAAAGGAACAGCAGATCTCATTAAAACGGACATCGTTGGTGGCCAAAGATGAACAAAGATATTTTCGACTGTTTACTAGAATGTCTGTCCGTATGTGCCCAGAGTAAAAACTATTTATCACCAAATCCGTCTGGACTTCTCTTACCTCCCGCGACCCCCTTCCGGAACAACCCTGGAAACATATCTCAATGGAATTGTTTCATTGTCGAAATTGCCCCATTCCCAAAGGAATGAACAACCATTCTACAGTTGTGTAAAGACCGATTCGCTAAGTGTCAACCAAAACATCACACTTTATTCCCCTCCAGGGTCTTCCCCTAACTGCTAACACTGGCTATGATGTTTTTCCACAGAATTTTCAGACTACATGACGGTAAGTGCCCATTTCTATTGTCTCTAATTCCGGCGGTCATCTTGCCCAGACGAACTCAGAATCTCTCTCTCTTTATTCTCGGGATCAAAATCAGTCCTCCAAAACCAATGGGTCAAACCGAAAGGATGAAGCAAACCCTCGAAACAATATCTAAGCTGCTTCATAATCTCACGACTCCAAACAGATATTCTCGCAATGGGTGGATCTTTTTGCCGCGTGGGCCGAATTTGTGATCAATTCCTCTCACAAACGAGTCTAAGAGACTAACCCAGGAGTCTTGCCCCTTTTTTTGTTAATTTCCGGCTTCCATCCCAGAAGTCCCCTTACCCCTCTCTCATTTCTTCCCCTTCCGGGCGGTCCTGCATCTGACTTTCAGTGTACTACAACTCTAACAGAATCCTGGAAAAGATCCTCAAACTCTCGTTTATATTCTGCGGACCTATATTAACCAAGCAAAAAGACAAGGTCTAATCGCACCACGTCAACCGGGCCTTCTTTTCAAACCAGAGCGCAGAATGACAGGGATGGTGGTTATATCCTCAATTGATATCATGCTCAGACACCATCAACCCTAAACTATCTCCAAGATTCCCTAGGGCACTTTCAAAAAATCTTAGAGAGATTAACCCATGTCTCTTCGGCTGTACTCTACACCAACCACCAGGAGGCAGTGTCCTAATCCTGACAACCACTTTATAACAAAGTTCTCATATATCTCTGACCCTATCTCGGAAACCTAACCCAGTCTCTACCAACCTAGGACAAAACACGGGTGAAGTACGATGGCCAAATCACTATGTGATATCCCGCTGGTCAAAAACAAACTCCAGTATCCTTGTCCTTGGAAGGTGCTAATGGTCCGGAGGAACCGTTCTGGGTGCCGAAAATCACGGCATATTCCATGCCTCCAAATACTTTCTCAAAAACAATGCCCCAAAAATTCCGCAAAAACTTGGATGGATCGCTCGAGCTCGACCTCAGGGGGGATACTCGTGACGGTTTGCAAAGAGGGATTCCTTCCCCTTCTTTCACATTCCCTCTGTCCCTTCCCTTGCCAAAACTCCCATGCGCTTACCACTCCTGTCCCGCTCCGGCTACCCCTGATCCTGTCCTTTACCCCAATACGCATTCCCCACGCAAGTCCTCGAGCACGCCGCAAGCGGTCCCCAACCCCTGCGTCAGACGCTACCCCGCCTCAACCTCCTCATTCCCCCTGGTCATTCCCTCACCATCCGGTAGCTGCTCATGCATCCTGTCCTGGCTCCGTTTCCCTCCGCTGGTGTCCTGCGGCGCGTCGCTCTGCGCGTCCTAGTGACGCATTCTATATAATACGCGCCGCACTCTCGGGTTACAGAGGCGCCGCACCCGCTCCTCTTCTAAAGGCCTGCCATCTCTGGACTTCCTCCTCCATGCCCGCAGCCATCTCTCTTTCCCAACCCCCTCTTGTCGGTCCGGCCTGCTCTTTCTCCTTTGCCTCCTGACCTACTCCCATGGTTCCCACTTCCCTCTCTGCTGCCTCCTCTCCCTACTCTACCCATTGTGATGTCCCTGCTTTATAATCCCCTGTCTTCTTCCCTTCTATCATCATATCATCGCTCTGCTGCATGTTCCTGTTATCCCTGGGTGTTCAGTCCTACTGCTCTTGCTCTCACACTCCTTGATGTATACCAGACCTGTAAACCTGTTCCTGTGTATCTTTGATTTCCCTGGCCTTATGACCCCCTCTCGTCACTGACTATCCTGCACTCTTCCCTTTTGAAACCTTGCTACGAAACTCTAACCATTACTGACAACTTCTGGAATCCCGGATTTGGGCGCACGAACACGGCTATCTAAGTTAAGAGAACTAAATTACGTCAAGATATACACTAACAAAACACTCCTTCTCTACATGGCCAGACCACGCCATACGAAACACACACCCGGTCCGTATGCCCCCACTGCAGTGGGTCTGTGGTAATACGCGTTTCCTTCCACCTCGATATGGGGTCTTGCCATAGTACTAGTGGGCATACAGGCGCTGACAGCCACGTCCCGCTCCAATGTCCTTCTACATCATGCGCGTCCCGGACCCTGTCTTCTATCTGCGGCAGACAGGTTCCCCGACATTTCTTCGTATCCTGCGCCACGTCCCGGACATGTCTCCAATCTCTGCCGCCACGATCCCTGACAATGTCCTTCTAATCTGCGCCATGTCCCGACAATGGTCTTCCGGCTGCGCCACGTCCCGGACAGGACTTCCTATCTGCGCCGCGTGCTACCCGGAACAAAGTCTTTTATCTGACCTCTGTCGCACATCCCGACAACGTCCTTCATCTCCCACATCCCGGACCACGTCTTCTCATCCTGCGCCACGTCCCGGACAACGTCTTCTTCTGCGCCAGGTGCCGAGCCGTGACTTCTATCTTCAGCCAACGTCCCGACAATGATTTCTACTCTGCGCCACGCCGGACAAATTATTCTGAATCCTCGCCCGTCCCCGACAAAAACGATATGTCTATCTGCGCCAACGTCCCGGACAATGACTTCTATCTGCGCCAACGTCCGTAACACGCGTCTATCTATCTGCGCCACTCCCCAATACATATTTCATATCTGCGCCACGGTAAAATCCCAGGACCTGATGTACCCTATCATTCTGGCACAAACGTCCAGACAATGAGGGGGTTTCTATCTGCGCCATTCCGCTCCGCGTACAATTATTTCTCTCGGCGCCAACGTCCGAAATGACTTCTATCTGCGCCACTTCCGGACAATATTCTATCTGCGACACAACTCCCGGACAATGATTTCTATCTGCGCCACGTCCCATACAACTTATTTTCTATCTGCGCCACGTACCCAGAGACAATGACATTCTAAAAATCTCGCCACGATCCCGACCATGATTTCTATCTGCGCCCACTCCCAGACAAATGAGTTCTATCTGCGCCACTGTCCAGGACAAAAATGATTTCCTATCTGCCGCCACCGTCCCGACATGAATTATCTATTCTGGGCGAGCCAAACCACGTCCCCGAAGCCAATGACTTCTTCGCGCCAAAAAACAACGATCCCCCCAAAGCCAATGATTGTCTGTTCGTGCGCTGACACGACGTCCCAACAAAAATCAACCAATGATTCGATCGGCGCCAACCTGGCCCGTACACTTACTTCTATCAGAATGCGGCGCGTCCCGTACAATGATTTCTAAAATAACAATCTGCTGCGCCAGTCCAGACAATGATTTCTATCCTGCGCCACGTCCCGGACAATGATTTTCTATCTGCGACCACGTCCCAGCAATGATTGCTTATCTGCGCCAACGTCCCAGACAATAGACTTCTATCTGCGCCACGTCCCGGACACTGAACTTCTCTCTGCGCCACGTCCCGACAATGATTTCTATCTCTGAGGCCACGTCCCAGAACCAATGATTTCTATCTGCAAGCCCGTTCCCAGACAATAACTTCTATCTCGCCACGACGTCCCCGGCAATGACTTCTATCTGCGCCCTCCCTGACAATGATTCATCTGCGCCACGTCCAGACAATAAACTTTCTATCTCGCCACGTCCCGGACTGAATTCCACATTCTGCTCCACGTCCCGGACAATGACTTCTTCTATCTGCGCCAACTTCCCGGGGCCAAATGATTTCTATCTGCGCCACGGTCCCAGAACAAGAACATTCTATCTGCGGCCAACGTCCCGACAATGAACTTTCGATCTGCGGGCCGCAACCAACGTCCCGGACAATGACGTCTATCTCTGCGCCAGCGTCCCCAGGACATGTACACTTCTAATCTATCTTCGCCACGTCCCAATACAGTACTTCCTATCATACGCCACGTCCCGGACAATGATTTCCAGATCACCTGCAATCAAGTATGACTTCTGGAAGACCTAGATTAGGGAATCCAACTCCAATCGCTCAAGGGCTATCAGACATTCAGTCAGGAGATCCTGCTTTCAGCACAGGTGGCTCAGTCATTGACTAGACCAACGCCAGTCCTCAAGACTAGCCAACAAGTCAGGATATTCGGCTTTCATCTCAGGTGGCTCGAGTCACCTGTGACGGAAGCAGGGATATCCTCACACTTGCCTGATTGGTGGCCCTTGAGACTGGAGTTGGCCGCACCCTACACACCTAGATTAACTTAAATTAGGTGCATTAACACTGTGCAATTTATATCACAATTCCCGTGGTCCGAAAGAACATTTATCCTTTCTAAGTGCCGTAGTTCTTATTGAGTCTAATTTTTGGACGTTTTTCCAGCACTTCGACTTCCTTCGTGTAGTAACAGCTGCATCCTCCTGCCTACCGCTGAAGCTCACTCGTTAAAGCTCCGTTAGCTGGATTCTGCAACAGATTGCACTTTCTCCGTTTTTTATCCATCCCTTATTAAGGTTTTTTTAATCGTGGCGTGCGCCCTGTTTGCTCGCTGTTAATATAAGCCTCACGGAGTCTCCTTTATTGCATCGTATTTATGCACTAAATCCTGTCTACATGTGTTTATGTTATCCACGCACCACATGTTAATTACACATCTAGCTTTACGCCTCAGTCCCGCCCTCCCACGAGACCCGTTAAACATTTTATATTTGATTTCCTGTGACAAAAACCGTTACTCTGTTACTCTCCTGTTACGCCTACTCTGTTCCACTCTTTTGCTTTTACATTGTTGTGTATTCGTCGGTAAAATGACACTAATAACTCACTTTAAACGCCATAAACCCAAGGGCCACCTTTTTGCTGCGTGTTTGAGCTGTGGGTCTCATGGATCCGAGCCCTGGTTAATTTTCAGCTCCGGGGACCCTTTGCCATCCGTATACCCAATAAAAAAAGTCCCTATAGAGCGGCAGTTCATTGCATATGAAAAATTATAGATATTGATCCCTTATTCCAGCCACGTTTAATAATTCCGTGTCTCCTTCATTCTGCTTGTGCCGTGGCGGCAGAAACAGGAATGTGTGTCAACGGTTTATAGTTAAGTGAAAAGCAAACACCACGATAAAATCGGCAGCTAATATATCTCTTTATTCGAATGATTTTTTTTATTAATTGCTTGGTTCGGTAGCAATTTTCATATGGCGCCCGGCCCGTAATCCTAACAGATGAGGCTCCCAAAATGATCCGAAGTGCTTGTGTCCTCCTCTCCTTGCCAACATTCAGCCAACGGGGGATTAAAAACCAGTTTAATAAATATGCTATTATAATATCATGTTCATGACCTCCCCTTCTTCAGCACAGTGGGCCCAGTCTTTGCTGAGCCACTGTGCTGAAGCAGGAGATACTGAAAACCTGACCTGTGTGGTGGGCCTGTGTGAGCACGTGGAAGTTGCCACCTCCCCAATGTGAGTGTGTCGATGCAATACAAATACGTAATGTGCAAAAAGGTCATGACAATCATATGCATTACATGATGTCAGATGATACAGGAGGTTCGGGGCTGGGGCGTTTGACGGTGTCAAGTTAAAACGAATTCAGTGGCTCACACATGGAATGGTCACTGTGGCCACCTGGCTCACTCTGCCCTGCTGGGCATCACCCTTCCTGAAGGGTGTAGGTACCTGTATATCTGTTGCCCCAGTTATTTTCAGATGCTCCCTGTGTTAGAGTAGATTCACTCTGGTGGTGAGGGGGAGGTATGAGAATGGCGAGGAGAGCAAGAAGATAGGAGGGGGAGGTTGGGATGATGACAGCTAAGATGGGACTACATGAGGATGAGAGGAAAATAGGGAATGAAGTGAGGGGTATGGTATAGAGAGTGGGGAAGTTGATGGAGTATGAAGGGAGAGAGGAGGAAGGTACTGAGATTGGAAACTGGAAGAGAGCATTGGGAATCAATTAGATTGTAAACGGACGCGGAGGGAGTGAAGGAGCAATGATACTGTGAAGAACGGGTAATAGAGGGGTGAGTTTATGAAACGGAAGAGAGGCGCGTGGTATGAAATGGATGAGGGTGGAGACATCGTACGCGACGGAAATACGGAATAAGTACGATTGCAGGAACGTATTACTGCCGATTATGGAGACGTTAGAGAGGTAGATCTAGAGGAACGACGGAAGAGAGTATAGGTTATGAGATTGAGAGGAGGGTGGAAGTTTGAACGGAGAGGGAGGGATGGTACTAAATGGAGAGGACGGGTATGTACCTGAGATGGAGTAGAGAGACGAGGATTATCTCATCAATGGTACTGAAGCGTTTTATGATAGGAACAATTCATTTCTAAGCTAACGTGGTAGGTCCACGGGAGGTGGGAGAGGCCAGGGGATGAGGCCAGGGGATTGGGAGCTAGGGAGGCTCGGGATGGCCCCCGGTGGGTGGGAGGGCCCAGGAGGTGGTGCGGCAAACGTGACATCGTTTCCTGAATAGTGGGGTGTCATGAAACAGCACTCAGGGAGGTGGAGATGCTACCGTAAGGACTGGCAGCTCCTTGAAAACCCAAGGAGACCATAAATATGGGAAAGCAAATTGGGGTTGTTGGGGGATTTTCCAATCAGCTTTGGGATATTGGCAACTGAGCCTGACCCTATAACACAGGCTCGACTGCTCTCTAATCGCGTCAGGAGAAAGGAAATATGATCGTATGTGATATCCAAGAGCCAAAGGGATTCTGAGGCACAGATAAACCAAACGCCTGGATTCATCCCGCTCTAATTCCCAATCCGCATTAACCGGCGCATACCGGAGTCAAAGGCGAGTGAACCGGGGTGAGCGCAAAGAGGCACTGAGAAGCTTGATGAATATGGTCCGCACTGAGGATGTCACTCTAGCACAGACAATGCTCTCATAGATCAATCTAACAGTGTGCACTTCAGTATCTAGATGACAGGACGGCGTTCTCGTGACGGCTGTTTGTCTGGATTGTGCGTATTTGTGAGTCAGTTTATACAAGTAATTTACTTCAGTGCAAAATTGGTGCAGCTTCTGAGCACAAACTAGACCAATCCAAGAAAAGGTCCCACTGAAAGCAAAGCTAACCCCCAGGGTCCGGCTGGGAGTGACCCAGATTATGACAATACTGTTTTTTTTCCCCCTGACGTCTAACGTGACCATTGCAGGAATATCAGTTTTAGACTCTTAACAACTTTCTTCCTAAGAATAAAGGCATTAAAAAAAAAAACCCCTACTATCTTTTTAGGAAAGTAAATCATGGTTAAAGCCACACAAATTCCTTTGTCACACCTGCATTATGATAACTGTTCGTTACACAGGATAACATCACTGTTAGCTTAGTGTGCAAAGGCGTGGCAACTCCAGTCTGCCGGACCACCAATAGAGTCAGTTTTCGGATAATCCACTGCTATCAGCACAGGTGGTTTTATCAGTAGGCTCATTGAGCCAACCTGTGCTGAAGCAGTAATAGCCTTAAAACCTGGACCTGCTGGTGGCCCTTGAGACTGGAGCCCACTGTTGGCTTAAAGGAGTCCTGCCCCCCTAGCAGTATAACATGGCCCCACCATAAGGGTGCATACGTTTACTTGCACTGCTCTAGGCGATTCGCACCTGAATACTACGAAATACCCAAACTACCCGGAGTGTATCAGTGTCTGCGAAAATACTGTGCATTTTCATTTGATAAAATAGCGGTGCATTGTTTTTTTGGCTCCAAGTTTTTGCTACGGAGAGCTTTGTCCCAGATTCAACTAAATGGATGAGCCACCCCCAGCGTATAATTCGCACGTTTATTCCCCGATGTGCCAATAACGGAGGTAAGGTGTGCTAACTCTATCACACACGCTAAAGGTAAGATCCTGGGTCTTTATACATGGTTCAATGTTGGGTGTATTATATAGAGAAAAGCAAGCACCCAGGATTGATCAGCGGAAGCGAAATAGAAGCCCGCGGCAGTTTGTCCGTCTGGATCTGCGGCGCTGTGTTTTGTCAGAAGGTATACAATATAATGTAGAACATTTCAACAAAGAACGTTTGTCCTAAAATTGCAACGTTCCTAAAAACACTCCTTGTCCTCACGCCCGGCACTAGGCCCACGAGGCAGCGACACGTTGTGTGTGTTGAGTTCGTTAACAGACTCGTGTGTGAGCTAAGGTACACTTGATGTGTGTAGTACTACAAGTGTGTACTAGACACGTGGTGTTGTGAGTACTACATGTGTAACTAGACAGCGTGTGTTGTGATTGATCTACAGTGTTAACTATGACACGTGCTGTGGTGAGTCAAAGTGACCGAATGTTGCATACAAAGTGTGTAATACTAGCACGTGTGTGTGAGTACTACAGGTGGTAACTAGTACACGTGTTCTTGTGAATACTACATATGTAACTAGGACACTGTGTGTGAAGTACTACAGTGTGTAACTAGACACGTGTGTTGTGGTTTTCTACCTACGTGTGTAACATGACGTGTGTGTGTGAATACTACAGTAAACAGACCTGTGGATACTACAGTGAACTAACATTGTGTGTGAGTACTACAGTGTGTAACTAGAACACGTGTGATGTGAGTACTACGTGTGTACTAACACGTGTGTGGTGTGAACTACATGTACGTCACTAGACGAGTGCTGTTGTGAACTACTACAGTGTACACCCACCGTGTGTAGTACTACAGTGTGTAACACAGACCGTGTGTTGTGAGTATACAGTGTGTAAACTAGACCACGTGTGTGGTATAAGGTACGTAACGAAGACACGTGTGTGTGGAATACTACAGTACGTTAACTAGACACGTGTGTGAATAGTACTACAGTTGTAACTACAACCGTGTGTGAGTCCGTGTGTACAGTTGTAAACGTGTAACTAGACACGTGTGTGTGAGTGACTACAGTGGTGTAACTATGTCCCCAGGCACTTTGTATATCCAGCCGCAGTAGCAGCGGGTTGGAGCCAGCCTGGCTTCGTGGACAGAAAGCAGAAACCTCCCGCCCCTCGCCCCCCGCCCCTACGCACCTCGTCCCCACATGCTGGGACCAACCAGGGATATTGTTCCACGTGTGGTTAACAAGGGAGCACAGGGAGGGATGTTTTGGTATTCATGTTTAATGATGGCTGGTGTCTGATAACCTGCATGTCACATGGTGTACTCATTCGCATGCTATGTAACTGATAGACTCATCAATGTGTATACCTGCATGTCAGCGTGGGTATACATTGGCGTGGTACACCATGGTATACGTTGGCGTGGTCATGTGGACATACATTGCGTGGTCACCTGGTACTACTTTGCATGGTCACCTGGGTATCATGTGAACGTGATATACACATTGCGTGGTCACTTGGACTTACATTGGCGTGTCACGTGGTGTAATCTCTTCTCTACATCAACGTTGTGTTCATATCTAGCAAAAGTAGTTTATCAATCAAGGACGCTATATCATACATTAACGGGGTTAAATGGACAAAAGCAAACTATCTCATTGCAGAAGCCGTGGTATGTGCTGCGTGTCCAGCACGTCACGAGAAAGGGCATCACCCCACGTGTAGCCATACTGCTGCATGGGCATATCCCTTGATGTGGGGTAGCGGGGGCTGTGAGTTAGGCAGAGAACGGCCCTCCGTCAGAGTAGTAGGATCATACATGGAATCAGTCGATAGGGGCTATAGGGTGAGGTGGCAAGTTCAGTTCCGCAGGAATCCATGTAAGCATAGAGCTGGGCTGTGAGTTCAGTCAAGGCACGCCAGACTCAAGCTTGCAAGCACCGTTTTTCACAGCAAGTCCCCGGGGCAGGGACACGAGGCACAAAAACGTGCTCAATAAAGATTCTCATTACAGGAACCACCTCGGGCTTTCGTAGCACATGCTTTGGTAAATTGGTGTCTCCACTCAGTTTTTTCACTCGAGAGACTTTGCTATACTAACTGTGTCGAATGTCTGAGTGAGTGAATGGGTGATGAGAATGTGGTGTGGGTGATGTGTGGTCTGAATGCGTGCGTGTGAGGAATGTACGTAATGTGTCGAGTGGAATGTTGTGAAGTGCTTGTGAATGGAATGCGCGTGTGAGTTCAGAGTGTGAGTAAGTGTGTGGTGTGTAGTGAATGAGTGAGTTTGAGTGGCAAGATTTTCAGGGTTGCAAGTAGCCCCCAAATTGGGGCGAAAGCCTTCTGTTACAGATGTTTGCTCCGTTCCAACGTAGCGAGCGTTTAACAGTCCTGTCGTCGATCACACGGTTCTCTGGGGGCGAAAATGACGCGGGTGAACGCTTGATGAACTTGGGGCAACATTCCGCGAGCTTTCTCTCAGCGATGATATACCGCACGTACCGCGAACTTGGGTGAGGTTTCACCCCCCTCCCAGATCTGTCAGCAGGTCAGCCATCCTCCCCACTCAGTAAAATAGCGTGGGGAAGGTGTCCAGGTAGTATTGGGGCCGTGACTCCATCCTATAATTCGCATCCAGGGTCATCACTTCGATCCTCAAGGCACCCCCTCCCCCACCAAATGGCTCTGCAATGTCAGCCTTGTAGCAACTGCAAGCAATTAACTACACTTACTAGAGGCTTGTGGGAGAGGGTGTCTTAACTGCGCCCTTACGTCCTCGACTTGGGGCATTGGTCCCTGCTATGTCCACACCATGTTCGAAAATAGCAAGTCTTGTGTATAAATTAGCCACAGCGCCTTCTGTGGAGGCATGGAAACAGGATGCTGTGTATAGCTGGTCAGAAGAAAGTATGTAGAGATGAGAGAAGATTGTACAGATCTGATGTGTGGGTGGGCTCCAGGCGCTGGCTGACGTCGCGGGACGGAGGTTTCAAAACAGGCTGAAGTTGTTTACAGCAAGTTCCCCTGCGGCAGCAACTGTGACCCCTCCGGCAAATGTTTGGCACCTGCAGTGCGAAGTGGTGGCCCGAAGCACAAAGGTCCCGGCTGTCAGCCTTTCAGGTCATGTCCGGCGTTGTCGGTCTGGGGACACAGAGAATTCGTTACATACAAACCAGGCCTAGCCCAAGATCCTCAAACTCTCATCTGATTCAGTTGTCTCTCTCCCTCTCTCATTGCATTCCCATCTCTTTCTTACCCGCTGACTACATATATTGAGGGGTGCAGCAGGGGCTGATTGCGGGTTGCCCCGGGAGGCCGATACAACCATTGCTGTGGTCAGTGCCACGCTCGCCTCATGCATAGCTCCCAGCGTCCCTACAATACTCTCGTCTCACTCTCGTCGGCGTTAGTAAATCCAATGTCTACTCTCGTCGGAGGAGGAGCTGCATGATCCCCGCACTGAGACATCCTCACACCCCCAGATAAGATTATGAGGGTGGGGCGGGTGTCTGTGGTGTGAGTGAGTGGGGGTGGGAGCGCCAGGGGGGGGAATGGATGATTACAGAGGCACTGCGTCTCTAATAACCCCAATAATTAAGCTGATTGCCTGGGAGAGCCAGGGCCTCTGTTCCTTCCCCTGAGCGGCATCTCATCACTAGCGCGACCCACTCGCCATAATGACCAACACCGCGACGTCACATGGCGCTTGCTGCTTTGCCATGACAATGTGACATCACATGAACGCAAGACGATGGCTGAGCGGAGGAGGGCCCTGGTGAAAGAATCGCCCGGACCGTTAGGTCTGATCAGCCCCGAGTGCAGGAGCACCAGGGGACAATGTAATCCAGTTTCTTCTTGAATTGAATGGGAGTTGATACATTGTTAACTGGTCGTTCCCCCAGGGTTCTCACTTCTCACTATAAGCATATCCCACTACTTTACCTATTATATCCGACCTCCCTCCTTTCTTTCATCTATCCTCTCTCCCTCACACCCGCCTTCCTCCTTTCTCACATCCCCCATTCCCTCACATTTCCTTTCATATATCCTCCTCTCCCCTCACACCCCGTCCCGCTCCTTCATTCCCCTCTCCCGCCTTTCTCTCTCACACCTCCCCTCTCTGTCCTCTCTCACCACAATCCCCATCTCCATCCTTCTCTCTCACGTCCGCCTCTCCCTCCTCAATCCCCATCTCCCTCCTTTCTCTCTCTCCGCTCACTCGCCGCGCCCCTCCTCTCCCTCGTTTCTCTCTCACGGCCTCCGCTCGCCTCCTTTCTTCTCTCACAACCCTCTCTGCCTACTCCTTTCATCTCTCACATCCCCCTCTCCCCTCCTCTCTCCCCACACCCACCTCCTCTGTCCTCTCCACATCCATCTCCCTCCTTTCTCTCTCAGGCCTCCTCTCCCTCTTTTCGCTCCCACACCCCCCTCTCCCTCCTTTTCTTACGCCCCCTCTTTCTCTGCTCACATACCCCTCTGCTCCTTCCTCTCCCACACCCTTTCCCTCCTTTCTCTCACATCCACTCTCCATCTCCCTCTCTCACAGCCTCCTCTCCCCGTCGTTTATCTCACCAGCACAACCCTCTCCTCCTTTCTCCCTCACAACCCCCCTATCTCTCCACCCCTCCCTCTCCTCCTTTCACTCTCACACACCACCTCATCACCGCCTCCTCCTGCTTCTCCATCTCACACAACTTCTCTCACCTCACCCCCTCTCCCTCGTTCCTCTCTCACATCACCATCCCTCTCCTTTCTTATCACCTTCCTCCCATTCCTCCTCGGGTCCTCCTTTCTGCAACCCCTCCCCCTCCGTTCTCACGTCCACTGCACACGCCCTCCCGCCCTCATTCCTTCTTTCTCTCACATACCCCTCTCCCTCCTTTCCTCATGTCCCCCTCCCCCTCCTCTCTCACGTCCCCTCACACCCTCCCTCTCCTTCTTTCTCTCCATACCCTCTCCGCTCCTTTCTCATGTCCCCCTGTCCTCTCACACGTAACCCCTCTCCCCCTCCTCTCTCACGAGTACTCACACGTCCTCTTCCTCCCCTTCTTTCTCTCACACCTTCAACCCCCCCCCCCTCCCTCCTTCTCTCAGCCCACCCCCCTCTCCTCCTTTCTCTCATCCCACACCCCCGCTATCCCTATCCCTCCTTTCTCTCTTATGTCCCCCTCTTCTTTCTCTCATCGCACCCCCCTCTCTCCTCCTTTCTCACGCCCCCCTCTCTCTCTTCATTCTTCTCTCTCTTTCTTCTCCCTCATAAAACCCCCTCTCCACACCTTTTTCGGCTCATATACCCCTCTATCTCCCATTAACTAAAATCTCCCATTTGCAGAAACAGCACTGGGTTTAAAACTCCAATTGCTGTCAATGGGACTCATTTGATAGACCTGGTACTGTTTTTTGCACGGGTTTCGCCCCCGTTTTGCAGCTGGAACACTATAAGTATCCCAATCACCCTGTATGTAGAAGTAAGGTTATATTACCCATGACCGCTGCCATGCATCGGATGTAGCGTGCCGTTACACGGGACTTGACTTGATTGTGCACCGCACACTCATTCTCCCCGACTCCATACAGGCCCAGCACGAGATCCCGTTACTGTTGGTCAGTAATGGGAACTGCTGGGACATAGAAATTACCATCAAAATCAAGCCTCAGTATTACCCAATCATATACAAGGTCTCAGGCATTAACCAATCAATACAAGGCTCAGACATTAACCAATCAATACAGGCTCAGACATTACCATCAAAACAAGACGTTGTACATGTAACCATCAAAAACAAGCCTCAGTAATTACAAATCAATCAGGCTTAGACATTAACCAATCAAAACCAGACTTGTATATTAACCAATCAAAACCTAAGTCCTCAGGCATTAACCAATCAATCACCTCAGGCATAACAATCATACAAGCTCGCAATTAACCAATCAAAACCAAGACTTGTACTTAACCAATCAAATCAAGCCTCAGGGCATTAACCAATCAATACAAGCCATCAGGCATTAACGAAATCCATGCAGTACAAGCTCAGGCATTAACCAATCACAACTAGACTTGTACATTAACCAATCAAAAACGCACAATGCTCAGGGCATTAACCAATCAATACACAGCTTCGAGTCATTACCAATCAAACCAGACTTGTACATAACCATTCAACACCAATCAATTTACAAGCTCAGAGGCATTACCAATCAACCAGACTTGTAACTCAATCAAAACCAAAGCTCAGCATTAACCAATCAATACAAGGCTCAGGCATTAACCATCAAACCAAGACTTGTATATTAACCAACAAAACCAGCCTCAGGCATTAACCTAATCAATACAAAGGCATCATGCATTAACCAATAAACCAATACTTGTTATTAACCAATCAAATCCATCCTCAGGCATTAACCAATCAATACAAGGACTTAGGCATTACCAATCAAAAACAAGACTTTGTATATTAACCAATAAACCAGCCTCAGTCATTAACCAATCATACAGAGGCTCAGGCATTAACCCAATCAAACAAGACTGATATTAATCAATCAAACACCAAGCCACAGGCATTAACCCAATCAATACATGCGTCAGAATTAACCATCTGCAACCTCAAGACTGTATATTAACGCATCAACCAAGCGCTCAGCATTAACCAATCAATACAAGGCTCAGGCATTAATCGAACCAATCAAAACCAAGACTTGTATATTAACCAATCAAAACCAAGCCACAGGCATTAACCAATCAATACAAGGTTCAGACATTAACCAACTAGGGATTAGACACTGACCAAACATGAACAAGCCATCACTCACTCCCAAGCTGTAACGGGGCTCTATCCGTGGCTCTATCCGTGGCTCTGGTGTTGGATACCTTGGATATGAGCGACTGTTTGGCACAGAGAGTTATTACTGACACATGGAACCTGTCAGTCCGGATACACACTGTGCACGGGGTCTGTTACCAAAGTGTCAACGTCTGACCGCCATACTAGGGCTGAAAACTCATAATACCCCATTGTATCAAAGAAAGAAAACCTATGTGGTAGTTAATGGGTTAAAGCGATGCTCTGCGGGTGCCCGAGGCCTCTCCCTTTCCATATATACCCACCAGGTGCCTGTGCATTGTTACACTTGTCTCCTCTGCAGCACTGATTCTGCGAGTAGTGCTGGTGCGAGCCCGTGTTATACGCCTGTAGTGTTGCACACGCTTCTCCCGAGCCACAGCCTTTCGTGTAGGAGAAGCCAGAGTCCGTGCCTGCACAGAGAGACGAGAGGGGGACAGGTGGGAGGAGGCGGGGGGTCTATCCCAATCCCACAGCTGCAGAACTGGGGCAAAGTACCAAAAAACAGCCCCACATTCATCAAAGACACTAAAACTCCCCCAGATTTCGCGGGGTTTTCCTCCATCTGGGACACGCCAATGGGAAGGGCCCAGAGAGCCACGTACCATATACTGTGATCTCACGGGCCTGCGCTGGACATGTCAACGGAGCTCACCTTTTCCCCAACCAGGGGGAAACAACTTCATAACCTCTATTGAATAGGGATTAAGTGTGGTATTCATCAAGCTCTTTTACGGTTAACGCACCTGAACAGGCGTTAACACGCATTCAAGTAAGGCTGAGTCCCCGCTGGCGCTGAGCGCGGTCATGCTTGGAGAGCGCTCCAAGCACGAGCGCCGGGTGTCCTGTAATTTACGCGCGGGGGGGGGGGGGTGCATTGAGCACGCTGGAAAGTTAAAAAAAAATTGTTTAATGAGCGCCGGTGAGCGTGTGTGCCCTCGCACGAGCGCGCGCGCACCGCGTGAGCAGGGACTGGCATATATCTACTTATGTAAGTAACCGCCGCAAGCGCCGCTCAGCGCTAGCGGGGATGCAGCCTCAGGCGTCTTTGCCCCGTTCAGTTGGCACCCACATGTTACAGAGATTGACGGGTCTGGGTACAGGAGGGATATTTTGAGCGGGGATCTGTTTTTGCATCAGTTTTGGGGTGTTTGGGCATCAGTTACATGGAGTAAGAGGAGGGGTTTGGGAAGGGTGACCCCAGTACTCTGCTAATAATATGCATCAGGGTACGGAGGGGCAATTTATTTCTATTGTAAACAAAACGAGAAAATACAGCACCAGGTTTGTGAAAACCACGCTATGGAATGTAATCGCAGCGTGGCACCTGGGAGACAGCGTGGCACCTGGGAGACAGCGTGGCACCTGGGAGATAGCGTGGAACCTGGGAGATAGTGGCACCTGGGAGATAGTGGCACCAGGGAGACAGCGTGGCACCTGGGAGATAGCGTGGCACCTGGGAGATAGCGTGGAACCTGGGAGATAGTGGCACCTGGGAGATAGTGGCACCAGGGAGACAGCGTGGCACCTGGGAGATAGTGGCACCTGGGAGACAGCGTGGCACCTGGGAGATAGTGGCGTGGAACCTGGGAGATTGGAATAAATTGCCTGTGTGGTTTCCTGGGTTCATCTGATAATCACAGTGCGATCAGACAGAAGCAGCGGATATCCCGCGCCTGGGAGATCAGACAGAAGCAGCGGATATCCCGCGCCTGGGAGATCAGACAGAAGCAGCGGATATCCCGCGCCTGGGAGATCAGACAGAAGCAGCGGATATTCTGCACCTGGGAGATCAGACAGAAGCAGCGGATATCCCACGCCTGGGAGATCAGACAGAAGCAGAGGATATCCTGCGCCTGGGAGATCAGACAGAAGCAGCGGATATCCCACGCCTGGGAGATCAGACAGAAGCAGCGGATATCCTGCACCTGTGAGATCAGACAGAAGCAGCGGATATCCCGCGCCTGGGAGATCAGACAGAAGCAGCGGATATCCTGCACCTGGGAGATCAGACAGAAGCAGCGGATATCCCACGCCTGGGAGATCAGACAGAAGCAGCGGATATCCTGCGCCTAGGAGATCAGACAGAAGCAGCGGATATCCTGCACCTGGGAGATCAGACAGAAGCAGCGGATATCCTGTGCCTGGGAGATCAGACAGAAGCAGCGGATATCCGGCGCCTGGGAGATCAGACAGAAGCAGTGGATATCCTGCACCTGGGAGATCAGACAGAAGCAGCGGATATCCCGCGCCTGGGAGATAGCAGCGTGGCACCTGTGAGATCAGACAGAAGCAGCGGATATCCCACGCCTGGGAGATAGCAGCGTGGCACCTGTGAGATCAGACAGAAGCAGCGGATATCCCGCTCCTGGGAGATAGCAGCGTGGCACCTGTGAGATCAGACAGAAGCAGCGGATATCCCGCGCCTGGGAGATAGCAGCGTGGCACCTGTGAGATCAGACAGAAGCAGCGGATATCCCGCACCTGGGAGATAGCAGCGTGGCACCTGTGAGATCAGACAGAAGCAGCGGATATCCCGCGCCTGGGAGATAGCAGCGTGGCACCTGTGTGATCAGCCAGAAGCAGCGGATATCCCACGACTGGGAGATAGCAGCGTGGCACCTGTGAGATCAGACAGAAGCAGCGGATATCCTGCACCTGGGAGATCAGACAGAAGCAGTGGATATCCTGCGCATGGGAGATCAGACAGAAGCAGCGTATATCCCGCGCCTGGGAGATCAGACAGAAGCAGCGGATATCCTGTGCCTGGGAGATCAGACAGAAGCAGCGGATATCCGGCGCCTGGGAGATCAGACAGAAGCAGCGGATATCCCACGCCTGGGAGATCAGTCAGAAGCAGCGGATATCCCGCGCCTGGGAGCTGTTAACACCCAAACCGCGATTCTTCCAACAAAATGGCGCTTGGAAGTTATTTGCCAAAATGGCCGCAGTTTTTCAGCCGGAAGACTTTAGTAAATAATCCCCTTAGTCCCCTCTGTTAACTTCTGCTGTGTTTACATGTTCAGGACTGCAGGGATCACGCGTGTGCATTGAATGCGAGTAACATGCAGACGTCTGTACTCACGGTTTGTTATATTCTTGGTGATCACGTCCACACACCAGTTGTTGACTTGGTCACAGAACAATGGCTGCAGGTTGGGAAGGCTGCACGCCTTCTTCGGGTCTTTACACGTGTAACACTCCATCCGGTTGGAAAATACGGGGACGGCTGAGGGAATAAAAACCAGATTCGGGTGAGAGGAGAAGCAGCGTTCGGGGGAAACCCTCAGCCGAGACATTGCCCCGCCTGCCTCTCCCGCCTCAGGGTGACACAGAAACACATGGTCTGCGGCCCCCTGAGTCTATCTCAGGATTCTCCCGATGTGGGGTGATATAGTGACAAGGAAGAACAGGGACTTAATGCTAATCCATTCTGCAGTGTCTCTATCATAGATACTATCCCTCCCACTGGAGAGACACACGGGTAATACAACCCACTGAGAATGTTCTACAGAAGGGTGGCCGAGAGGGAAATACTGAACATATATGTGGTCCATCGAGTCAGTTCCTCCACCTGTGGTCTGCAGACGTACTGCAAGGCCGGGGTTCTCAACTCCAGTCCTCAAGACCCCCCAACATGTCAGGTTTTAAGGATATCCCTGCTTCAGCAGTCAAAGACTGGGCCACCTGTGTTGAGGTAGGCTCTATTTGACTGAGCCATGATTCAGCTGATTCTGCTGAAGCAGGGATATCCTTAAAACTTGACCAGTCTTGAAGACTGGAGTTGAGAGCCCCTGCTATAAGGTGAAAGCGGTGCAGACCTACAGCCCATAAATGGTGTCACACATACGGTTGATGGTGACAATGACAGAATGGGACCCAAGTCTGTCCCTTCCCACCGCAGATTGTCCCCAATGAAACAGGAGGAACCTACGTCCCACCCTGTCACTCCTACCACAGAATGTAGATGGAGGCAGCTTTCCCATAGGGTGACAAGGTGACACACATCCTGCCCCCGGAGTACTCACTGGAGTAACGGTCAATGTTGCAGTAGTCAGTGTCACAGCACGTGGCACTCATGTAGATAGATTTCCTCCCTATGTCCACGGTCGAGGTCTGGTTGCACAGCACGGGAGAGGCGCAGCCTTTGATCACCGTGTTCTGACTGCTCTGCATATCTGGGGACATCACAAGACGAGGTGTGAGATGCCTGGGTGGTGGGCACCCCGCGTCTCCCGTCCCACCCCACGGACCCCACATACACATTTATTTAGGGAATAAAACGAGACTTTTTAATAAATGACGCTGCGTAATGAATGCTCTGGAATTCCTAATCATGACCCAACACACGCACACACGTGATCACGTGTCAGAGGTTCCCTGGTGCAAGAACACATGCAGAGTTATCCCCACAGAAAATGCTGCTGTTATCACAGGGACTTCACACCCGGGACAGCAGCTTTGCACATGGGGTCCTCCCTGGCGCTGCGTACTGAGCGTCTCAATAACACGATTGTGTAACTATGTTCTGCTCACTGGTTGCACCAGACTTTGTAATGCAGGTGACAAGCCAGGTCCCTGCCCAAAACATTGTGACATTATTATGAGTTTATGTGGTGCACACTGTGAAACGCTGATACACAGAGCAGTTTGGGGCAGTTATGCTAAGAGTTACACACCCAACATGCATGTCCAACAAATCAGCTGTAAAATCTTACTTTATCCAACAGGAGAGTTTCATTTACTAGTCCTGGATTATTGGCTTTAAATATTATTATATTTCCATCCTCTTGCGCCTGAAATGAACAGGACAGGCTCGTTCCCTCTTATGTAGAACTGACCTTATTTTAAATATATCCAACTTGCAATAATGTGCCGTGTCTCATTAACTACCCTAGTCATTGTGATAATAGAAAGTTTTACCCGCGGGTTACAGACCCGGGCACCTCTGGAAAGGGATGAGAAAAAGCCACATTACCCGGGCAGTAATGACAGGCTGTACAAGCTCCATCCTTTCTAACATGTCTAACACGCCACGAGAAACAGCTCTGCGGCAGCTGTTTCCTGCCCTCAACGTGTAACAGGGACTTATCACTGTGCGAGAGATAATGCCTCTAAATCTAGCAGTGTGCACACAGGCAACCAACCAGACTCCACCTGGCTGATTTGGACTCGTAGAAAAAGCCTGATGTGAGAAACAGGGGAGAGATTCCTTAGCTCACATGTGGGCTGACATAGGGAGAAAGAGGACTGCAGAGATTTCCTTAGCCCACAACTGGGCTGACCTGAGGGAAAGACGATGTCTTGATGCCCACAGAAGGACTGTATGCTGACAGCAAGATAAGGGGACAAGACCGGCTTTCCTACCCACAGTCCTGCAGTGGTATACAGTATGCAAGGAGGGCACGGGCACGTTTCTGCCATGTGGCTCCTGTCCATTCTAGCTACGACATACTGCATAAGGACTAGGTGTAAAACTCTGAGAGGAAGAGCCATGCATCGAGTTCCTCAAGAGAATGTGCCTTTTAGTTATATATTACAGTTCAGAGGGACGTATTAAGGGAATATTTTAAGTTAATACTTTACACCGTATCATCCGTATGTCCGTGAAAGCACATTTTACCCAGGATCAAACAATCATCTCCAGAAAGTAACCCTGAGCTTTATATGAGGGGAGCGCTATGGCCATAGGGTGAGGCTCCCCCATTTACCCCCACTCTGTAGTGTGTATATACACACACACACACACACACACACACACACACACACACACACACACACACACACACATACATATATATATATACACACACATACATACATACACACATACATACACAGTCTGCACAACAGCTTAATTGCTGTGACTGAAGCAGACCTCTAGGAACTCTTCTTCACTCACTGCCACATTGAATTACACATGCTGCATGCACAGTATCTTAATTAAGCTCCTAGAAGTCTGAGTCGGATCACTAGGAATCCTACCTCTGTCAGTGCTAATCCTAATTGGCAATCATCCCTCACAGGAAACTTTCTATGATCCACAAGAAAGCTGCCAGAGAGATCTGTCTCCAGTGCAAATCTGCAGCTGCTGTCCTGATTGCAATACTTTTATCACATATGGTATATATATATATCCAGCAGATATAAACCAATCATGAACAGTATTTCTGAAATGAACATTAAACTGATTGCACAACTTCGCCTTAATTAGAGACTTTGGGGCTTTAATTATTATTTTTTCCTCTAATCCTGTGTATCCCCCACTGCCAGCATGCATGGGGTGTGCAGTAATCATGTGTGTCACTGCCAGCATGCATGGGGTGTGCAGTAATCATGTGTCTCACTGCCAGCATGCATGGGGTGTGCAGTATACTTGTGTCACGGCCGGCATGCAGGGGTGTGCAGAATCCTTGTGTGTCACTGCCAGGCATGCATGGGAGCCGCGGTGTGCCGTAAATCCTGGTGTCACGCCAAAAGCATTGATGGTGTGGTGCAGTAATCCTGTGTATCCACTGACAGCATGCATGGGGTGTGCAGTAATCCTGTGTGGCACTTGCAAGCATGCATGGGGTGTTGCAGTAATTCAATGTGTGTCACTGCGGGCAATGCATGGGGGTGTGCAGTATCCTGTGTGTCACTGCAAGGCATGCGAAGGGGTGTTGCAGTAATACTGTGTGTCCTACGGGCATGCATGGAGTAGAATGTGTGCCCGCATCGATGAGTAATCCTGTGTGTCACTGCAAGCATGCATGGGTGTGTGCGTTAATCTGTGTGTCACTTGCCAGCATGTATGGGGTTGTGCAGTAATCTGTGTGTCACTGCAAGCATGCAGGGGGTGTGCAGTAATCTGGTGTGTCACTGCCAGCATGCATGGGGTGTGGCAGTAAGAATGTTGTGTCACGGCCGCATGAATGGGGTGTGCAGTAATGTGTGTCACTGCCAGCAGCATGGGGTGTGCCAGTAATCCGTGTGTCACTGACAAGATGGCATGGGATGTGTGCAGTAATCCTGTGTGTCACTGCAGCATGCATGGGGTGCAGTAATATGTGTTGTCACTGCCAGCATGCATGGGGAGTGTGCAGTAATCTGTGTGTCACTGCCGCATGCATGGGGTGTGCAGTAATCTGTGTGTCACTGCAAGCATGCTAATGGGGTGTGCAGTAATCCTGTGTGTCACTGCACAGCAGCATTGGGGTTTGGCAGTAATCATGATGTCTCACTGCCATCAGGCTGGGGGGTGCAGTCATATGTGTGTACTGCCCGCATGTTTCATCGGGGTGGCGTAATCATGTGTGTCACTGCCAGCATGCATGGGGTGTGCAGTAATCCTGTGTGTCACTGCCAGCATGCATGGGGTGTGCAGTAATCCTGTGTGTCACTGCAAGCATGCATGGGGTGTGCAGTAATCCTGTGTGTCACTGCAAGCATGCATGGGGTGTGCAGTAATCCTGTGTGTCACTGCAAGCATGCATGGGGTGTGCAGTAATCATGTGTGTCACTGCCAGCATGCATGGGGTGTGCAGTAATCATGTGTGTCACTGCCAGCATGCATGGGGTGTGCAGTAATCATGTGTCACTGCAATCAGGATCGCATGTGAGTCTCACTATACCACCTGTGCACACTAAGGCCTGGGACATAGTGTGTTATAAGCGCGCTGAGGCGCGCTCCTGCTCTGCCTCGTCTGCTGAAAATGGGGCTTTTTCCTGTCCTTGCAGGCGAGGCAGTGAGCGCGCTCTGGGGGCGGAGCGGAGGCGTGTCAGGAGGCGGAACGGGAGGCGGGGCTAGTCCCCCGCTCCCATTGGATTGGAGCGGTCACGTGACCGCTCCTCCGCTTCCCCGAGCGGCAAATTTCAAACCTGCCCGCCTGTTCCAATTTTCTCAGCCTCCGCACGCATCAGCGCGCATGCGGAGGGGGAAACGATAGCCGCGCTGATGACAGATGCAGGGGGTTTGTGCATCTGCTCAGCGCGGCTCAGCCTGGCTCAGCAAGCTTAAACTTACTATGTCCCAGGCCTAACACATGTGCTCTCAGCTTCTAACGCGACAGTATCCATGTCTATTACCCTAGACCAGCGGTGCGCAAACTGGGGGGTGGGAGATTTTTCGGGGGGGGCGCGAGTGGTTGCAGAGGCCCTGTGCTCTCCCAAAAGCATTAAATGAAATGCCGGGGGACCCCGTGAGAACCCTGCAACACTCCACTTACCGTGATTCAGCCGGCTCCAGGACACGTGACCATGGCATTTGACGCCGCGGGTCATGTGACGTAACGGCTGCCATGGTAACGTGACGTCAAATGACGCTGCGGGTCACGTGACCTCACACGACCCGTGCCGTCTTTTGACGCCGCGCGAGGTAAGGAGGAGGGGGGGGGCGCGCACCAAAGAGGAAAGCTACCAGGGGGGGGCGCAGCAAAAAAGTTTGCGCGCGCCTGCCCCAGACACACAGATCAGAGATCTCTAAGATCCCTCTGCTAGCCGAAGCGCCAGTCTCCTTCTGGCAGATATCCCCACTAATTGTGTGGGTTGTAGTCCATAGGGATCACACACAACCTCTGCAGGCGGTGTATATAACAGTCACCTCTGCAGGCGGTGTATATAACAGTCACCTCTGCAGGCGGTGTATATAACAGTCACCTCTGCAGGCGGTGTATATAACAGTCACCTCTGCAGGCGGTGTATATAACAGTCACCTCTGCAGGCGGTGTATATAACAGTCACCTCTGCAGGCGGTGTATATAACAGTCACCTCTGCAGGCGGTGTATATAACAGTCACCTCTGCAGGCGGTGTATATAACAGTCACCTCTGCAGGCGGTGTATATAACAGTCACCTCTGCAGGCGGTGTATGGACATCCAGGCAGGCAAACATACAGTGCTTTCACTAATATAGTATATATAAGATACCGAGAATTAACCCTTTCACAGGGAAACTAACCACTGAATAATGTGTATTATTATTATTTATATCACTTGTATGTTTATTTTAACAAACTTATTAAAAGTTGTACATTTTAACTAACCAACTTAACGAACACAAACAGTGAACGATATAGACCATAACATAGGTCCTGCTAAGCAGCACCTTACTGCTCCAATACACAGCTACTCGTTATTCTTATATATCTATGGTGCACCAGCTAAGGGATCTCTGCACACCCACTATCTCCCAGGTCTCTGCACACCCACTATCTCCCAGGTATCACACAGTGTACACTGTGGTATCCTCACACACAGGGATAGCCCGCGCCCTCATGGTGTAATACAGAGGTATAGCCGGGTACACTGTGGGCGCTTGTACATACTGTACATACCGTGCGCCTGTAACCTGCGGTATCCTCACACACAGGGAGAGCCCTCATGGTGTAATACAGAGGTATAGCCGTGTACACTGTGGTATCCTCACACACAGGGATAGCCCGCGCCCTCATGTTGTAATACAGAGGTATAGCCGGGTACACTGTGGGCGCTTGTACATACTGTACATACCGTGCGCCTGTAACCTGCGGTATCCTCACACACAGGGATAGCCCGTGCCCTCATGGTGTAATACAGAGGTATAGCCGTGTACACTGTGGGCGCTTGTACATACTGTACATACCGTGCGCCTGTAACCTGCGGTATCCTCACACACAGGGATAGCCCGTGCCCTCATGCTCACACACAGGGTAGCCCTCATGGTTGTTTGTGTACGATACGAAAAGTAGTCAGCGTGCTCACACAACAGGGATAGACCAGGTTATCATCGATAGCCGTTTGCTCAACGGTAGCGTTATACAGAAGTTAGCCGTGCTCACCACACAGGGGATACCCTTCATGGTTGTAATACAGAAGTTATAGCCGTGCTCACACACAGGCAGGGATAGACCCTAACCTGGTGTGTAATACAGAAGTATAGCCGTGTTCACCAAACAGGGAATAGCCCTCGTGGTGTTTTGTAATACAGAAGTATAGCCGGGATCACACACAGGGATTAGCCCTCGTGTGTGTATACAGAAGTATAGCCGCTTTTGTTCAACACAAGGGATAGCCACCTCGTGGTGTTAAACAGAAGTATAGACGAGCTAACACACAGGGATAGCCCTATGGTAGAAACAGAAGTATAGCCGAGCTCACACCACAGGATAGCACTATGGTGTTGTGGTACATTACAGAAGTTAGAAGCCGTGCTCCAAACACAGGGATAGCCCTCTGGTGTGTAATACAGAGGTTAGAGCGCCGTGCTCACACACAAGGGATAGCCTCGGTCCTCGTGTTAATTGTAATACAGAAGTATAGCCGTGCTCAACAAAGGGATAGCCTCATGGTGTAATATTAGAAGTCTATAGCAGCTTCACAACAGGGATAGCCTCTGTTTCTCTGGTGTAATATTAGAAGTATAGCCGATGCTCACACCAACAGGGGGATAGCCCTCATGGTGTGATAACTGTAATAAGAGTTATAGCCGGCTCACACACAGGGATAGCCTTCATGTTGTTGATAAACCGAGAAGTATCGCCGTGCTCACACACAGGGATAGCCCCTCATGGTGTAATACGAAGTTATAGCCGGTGGGTTCACACACAGGGTAGCCCTAATGGTTTGTTAATAACAGAAGTATAAGACAGTGTTCACAAACAGGGATAGCCCCTACGTGGGTTGTAATTCAGAAGTATAGCGAGCGCCACACACAGGGATAGCCCAACGTGTGTTGTAATACAGAAGTATAGCCGAGCTCACACACAGCGGTATAAACCCCGTGGTGTCTAATACAGAAAGTATAGCCGTGCTCACACACAGGGATAGCCCTCAGTGGTTTGTAATACAGAAGTATAGCCGAGCTCACACACAGGGATAGCCCTCATGGGTGGTAATACAGAAGTAATAGCCGAGCGCACAAACACAGGAAGCCCTCAGGTTGTTGTAATCAGAAGTATAGCGTTGCTCACAACAAGGGATACTAGGCCGCTCATGGGTATGGTAATACAGGAGGTTAGCCGGGCTCACACACAGGGATAGCCTCATGGTTTGTAATACAGAAGTATAGCGACTTATCACACGCAGGGAGAGCCCGGGGGCCCTCGTTATTGGGTAATACAGAGGTCTATAGCGAGTTGACCCACAAGGGATAGCCTCATGGGGTAATACAGAAGTATAGCCGTGGCTCAACACACAGGGAGTAGCCTATATGAGTGTAATACAGAAGTGGTAGCGTGCTCAACACACAGGGTCTAGCCTCAATGGGTTGTAATAAGAGTGTAGCAGCGTGTCACACACAGGGATAGCCCCATGGGGTTGTTGTGTAATACAGAAGTATTAGCGAGTTTCACCACAAGGGATAAGCCTCATGGTTGGTAATACAGAGGTTATTTTATAGCGGAGCTCACACACAGAGGGAAGAGCCCCGCAGCCTCATGGTGTAAATAAAGCGTGCCACAGCTTAAATTAACACGATTATATAGGTTAGCACGCCATTCACCCACACGTGTGTAGGTTGTCGATTTTCTTGGGATAAACAGGGATTCTCTTCATAGCAAGTGATGAGGGCAAGGGAGGAGCGAGGGAGCTACGGGGGTGTCTGTACATTACACAATCTAGTAAACATACAGACCTAGGGTTAGCCATTGGGAGGGGCGGCCAGAATGCATGGGGGCCCCCGCTCTCCTAGTTGTGTTATTGGCCATGGGGCGGTGGGGAGGGGGTGGGGTAGGCAACGCGGCAAGTATCCGTGGGGTGGTAGGGGGGGGGTACTTCCTCTCCGCAGCAGAAGATGTCCTCACCCACGCCATGCTTTGGGTTTTAGCGGTAACTTTACCTTGGTTAGCCAAGTGTTTTGTTGGTGGTGCCCCGGGGACCCCCCTCACGGCCCCGGGAACGTGGGCGCGGGTAGGACCGAGATTCGGGGGTCGGGTGGGGGGAGAGGGAAGGGGGGGGGAGAGATAGGGTGCTGGGGGCGGGGAGGGAGAGGCATGGGGGGTGGGGGGGAGGCCGAGCTGTGGCACTGGGGGGGGGGTATGGAGAGGTGGGGAAGGGGGGGGAGGGAGAGAGGGTTGCGGTGAGGGGATGGGTATGCGGTGGTGGGGGGTAGGGAGCGCGGGGAGTGTGCTGGAGACGGGATCAGGCGGGGGGGGCGAGGGTAACCTATGTGTGTGTAGGGCAGGACGGAGAGGGGGGGGTGGTGTAGGTAAGATGGGGGGGGGGGGTAAGCGACGAGAGGGAGGGTGGGCGGGGGAGTGGAGAGTGGGGCGGGGGGGGGGACGGGCATCGGCGGGGGGGGGATGTAGCGGTGGGGGGGGGGGATGGAGAGGGGTGCGGGTGGGAGGATCTGGGGGGGGGAGGAGATGTAGGAGCGGGGTGGGGTGGGAGGAGAGGGGGGTGGTGTGGGATGGTATCGGGGGGCTCAGGTGTGTGTATGTATAGCTGGGGGTGCGGGAGGGAGGGATTGCGGTGTGGTGAGGTATCGGGGTTTGGGGGTGGATATGGGGGTGTCGGGGGGGTCAGGCCGAGAGTGGGGGTGGGGTGTATGGACGAGGATGGGTGGGTTGGATGTATATGTGGTGGGGTGGGGGTAAGGTATCTGGTGTGGGGGGTGGATTGTATTTATGTGTGGTGTTGTCGCCATGTGGTGTATGATATCTGGGTGTGGGTTGTGGTAGTATCTGTGTGTGTGTTGTATGTATCTGTGTGTGTGTTGTATGTATCTGTGTGTGTGTGTCAGGTATTCTGGTGAAGCTGGGTGTAATATGTATCTGTGTGTGTTGTATGTATCTGTGTGTGTTGTATGTATCTTTGTGTGTTGATGTTATGTATGTGGGTTGTATGTATCTGTATGTGTTGTATGTATCTGTATGTGTGTTGTATGTATCTGTATGTGTGTTGTATGTATCTGTGTGTGTTGCATACAACACACACACAGATAATACATCTGTATGTGTTGTATGTATCTGTATGTTGTGTTGGGAGTATAGGGGGTGGGGTGGATGAAGATGTAATGGGTTGTAGGTATATGTATGTGGCTTGTATGTATCGCGGGGTGTGCGAGCTGTAGTGCTATCTGGACTGTGGGGGATGATATTCGGGTATTGGCGGGTTTGGTGTAGGAGATATGTAGGTGTGTGTATGTATCGTGTGTGGGTCTGTATGCATCTGGATGTGTTGTATGGATCAGTATGTGTGGGTATGTATGCGGGATGTGGTTGTTATGTATCTGTATGGGGGTGGTAGGAGCTGTGTTGTGTGGTGATGGATCGGTTGTGTGTGTTGTATGCATCGTATGTGTTGTTGTTTGTTGTATCTGTGTGTGTGTATGTATGTATCTGTATGGGTTGTTGATGTATCTGTTGGTTGCCTACAACACACCACACAGATAATAAATCTGGATGTGGTGTAGTATCTGTATGTGTGTTGGATGGAGTCTGGGTAGGTGTGTGGTATGCAGTGGGAGGGGGGGTGGCGTGCACTGATGGGGTACCGTGGCGTAGGTATCTTGCTGGGGGGGTTATGCTAGGAGGGGGGTGATCATGGATCTGGAGGGTGTGGCGATGTATCGGTTATGTTGGTGGATGTATCTGTGTGTGTTGTTGTGCAGTATGTGTATGGGTGGTAGGAATCTGTGTGTGAGTCTGTATGTAGATGTAGGTGGTGTTGTATGTATCCGTGTGGGTGTGGTAAGTGTATACTGTGGGGGGGTGCGTATGTAGCTGAGTGTATGGGTATGTATCTGTATCGTGGTGCTTGTAGGGTAAATTCACGTGGGGGTGTAGTGTATCTGTGGGTGTGGTTTGTATGACATCTTGTGTGTGTGTATGTATATGTGTGTGTGTGGGTATGTATCTGTCGTTGTGGGTTATGTTATCTGTGGTTGTGGTGCTTTGATGTTAGCTTGTGTGTTGGGTTGTGATGTATCGTGTGGTGTTGTATGATTGTATGGTATTTGTGTGTGTTGTTGTATGGTTTAGTGTTGGAGCTTGGTGTGTTGTATGTATCTGTTGATGTGGGTGTATGTATCGGTGTAGTGTGTTGTAGGTATCTGGATGGGTGTTGTATGTATCGTGGTGTGTATGTATATCTGTGGTGTGTGGTACTGTAATGTGTTGGGGTGGATGTACTATGTGTGTGTTGTATATCTGTATGTGTGTGGTATGGATATGCTTGTGTGGGTGGTATGTATTGGTGTGTGTTGTATGCATATGTGTGTGTGTTGTAGGAATCGGTATGTATCTTTA
>WSYH01002483.1:27854-44825 GCA_036426205.1 Ascaphus truei
GTCTTGCTTATGAGAAGTTAGTTACACAGTCTCGCTCATGACAAATGGTTCTTACTCATCGGAAAGATGTCTCACTTAATGCAAGGATCTCTTACTTATTGGGATGGTGGTCTCACTCATTGGATGACAGGCCTTCTAGATTTTGCACCCACTTCCATTCACACCATCGGGTGGACAGTGCCATTGGATCCAATAGTGCAGTGGTGATTGTCATAGGAGAGGGGTTTGGGAACAAGATTACAGGGGTACCCCCATTTGGCCCCCCTGCTCTCAATTGGAAGAAGGGGTTATTGGACTGGCGCAGTAATGTGTTTTACCTTGCATTCATCATCCCAATGTATATTCCCCTGTAAAAAGGTATTTGTAGTTCTGTTCCAGTTTGTTGCCACCAACACATACAAGGATTGGATGCGGGGGAGAGGGAAAGGGTTAAGGTAACTGAGGTGGTTTATGCTCTTTGGTTCATATGTACCCGACTTTACCAGGCACCATTTTTAGCAGTCCCATACCACCGGTCGCAATTGGACGCTCCATACATTCAAATGCAGAAAGTACGCGGTTTTGGAAGGTTTCCAGCGCACGACCAGCAGGTGGCGTCCGAGAGGAGGCGCGGCGCAGGTTTCCCAGTAAGACAACTGGGGCGACAATTGAATCATTACAATGGGGGGATTACATCGGACATAGCCTACACCGGAACAGGTGTGGAAAGCCATCCAAACCGCCAAAACCGCAGAAGCGGATAAAAAGTCTATGAAAAGAGCTTATCCACTGGGGTTCAAGGATCAATCGAGAATTGTGCGTGGGATATTCAGTTAGGTTCTAGGGCATGGGAGATAAATTCTTGTATCATGACACCATTAGCCCCTAGGAACCCCACCCGACACAAGACACGCCATCAGGTACCGGGAATGTAAGAGACCCACGTAAAGGGGGATGAGCGGAGAAAAGAAAAGAGAGGAAGAACGAGGGTCGCGCCATTGACTTGGACAGGCGGAGAGCGGATCGAGATCGGTCCCATTGAATCAATGGGGCATGCCCGCCCATGCATTGTTTCTGGCGGCGCGGCCATGTTCCAATTGGGGAAAGACAAACTGCGTGGCGTGAAAAAGCTAATCCGGAATGGTGAAAAGTGTTATGTCCATATATCCGTGTACTGGGACCGACCCAGAGGGCTGGGATTAGGGTGGGTGTCGGCAGTGTAGAAACGGTTCGGCATGAAGGCATGGCCTTATTCCACAAGGCCCTCCGAACAACACGACGGTAGTAGTAAGAAGGAGAGTGTGGGCAAAATGTAAAGTTTTTGGTTTTGCCATAGACTTCAATGGCAGCCGTCTCACCATTGAAAGTCTATGGCGGGGAACCCCATGGACGTTCAACGGCGGAGCCGACGCCAACGGTTTCATTAGGCCTATGGCGCGGAACCCGTTTATTTCCACTGGGGAAAGAGTGAAATGAAAAAGCAGAGATTATTTTTGCAAAGGGATGACTTCCTGTATCTTAAAAGTGTTTTAACGCATTTGTATCTCCGGTTGGGGTTGGAGGGCTGAGACTGGCCACAATGAAGGTCCAGTTCCGGCAAGAAAAGCTGGCCCGGATACAGGCCCCAGTTTACCGCGAGTGACCGCAAAAACGCAGATATAGGCGGCCCCCCGGATAGCTCTGCGGAGCGCAGATACTGTGTGCACAGTATCTGTGTTATTCAAAGTCGGTGTTCACACTTTTGCTGTTTTACAATTGGGCTGTGGCCACATGCCAACTACCGTACCCTTGCTTCATATGCTGTGGCTTTTCACGTTCACACTGCTTCCCTGGCCTTCTTGACATTATCGCGATCTCACCAGCGTTACATCAGTTTGGATTTTCATTAACGTGTGGAGATAGTCCTCAATGGATTTGCTTTTTTTTTAATTAATTTTATCGTATATACCAAGGCGGCGGTGATAGTCAGTACGATCTTATCTCACCTCAGTTCTATTTCTCCACTTTCTTTAGTTGTTCTTAAAGAACAATTTACTCTCTTTTGTTTTTTGTCTATGTGTCTTTGTTTTTCTTTTTCATCTTGATTTGTTTCTGCCTTGGGATCAGGGACCCTTTTTTTTATGTGTGGTGTTGACACTGTTTCCTCTGACTACTTCACAGCAGTGCCTTTTCACCACGTTAGGATACCTTTGGTTTAAGTTAGGGAGTCGCGGCGTGATATGGGGGGTCGAGGGAGGCCTCGGACGGCCTGGCAGGACACTGGTCTCACCCTCGGGAGCGCGGCTCCGTCTCTGCCGCCGTGGGAGTGTGGTTTGTAAGTATCTGGACTGCGGACGGAGAGGCCAGTATGCCGCGATCGCAGGCCCGGCGTGCTACATCGTGCGGATCAGTAGTATCAGCGAGCGATGACTCGCGTTAGGCCGATTTCTGTTCTCCTCTCTGTGCGGGATGGGGAGTTGTCCAGTTCAACCCCAGGTAGAGGGGTGGGAGTAATAATATAGGGACGTGCTACGACACGTGTGCGCATGGGCGGTGGGTACTGCGAGGGTTTCCGCAGAGAAGTAGTGGAGTGTGCCCGGGAGTGGTTCGAGCCGACACGTGCCCGTAGGGGGGGCCCGCGGCGGCCTTACGTCAGAGCTCAGCTTATTTTTGTGTCGTTTACGTGTCGAGCCAGCATGGCAGCCGGTGACGCCTGTCCGACGAGCCGGGGCGAGGGATCGGGACATGAGTAAGAGAATATGTGTGATCACCCAGTCGACCAGATATCCACGTGGCGCGGCTGCTCTGTGTCATTTTTTTTTTTCCCCTTAATGGGTGTTGCATGAGGCCGCCGGCTGTTGTGTAGATGTGAGTACTCCGTATCTAGCGGAGCAACGTAAGGAAGGGGGATCATGATCTCGTATGATGAGTGTGTGTAGGTGCTGTAATAGATGGACTGAGGAAGAGGCTGTGTGATGATGTGAGGCATAGAAAGAGCCAGATGATGAGGAGGGAGAGGGGAGCATGATGCCGGGTCCGAGGGAGCTGGGAATGATGATGAGGATTGATGTGTGTATCACACACCTCGGGGTGAGGAGAGCAAGAGCGATGGGGTTCCAAGTGTGTGGTTAGTTGACTGACGGTAGGAGGAGTCGCTTTACCCGGACGAGAGAGAAGGGGTCAAGGGATACAGAGAAATGAGCCGAGTGAAATGTGGAGAGCGACACAAGAGGCACTGGTGAGTAGTAGATGAAGACGGCATCCGCACTAACGGAGAGGGTATGGGATTCAGGACACGGATGTTTTGAACGTTTGAGTCGGGAGCATTGGAAGCAGGGTCTCTTCATGAGGTCCCCGAATTAGATTGTAACGTGGTGTATCACTGCTGCCCCTATGTCATTTTTTTAAATTTATGCGTTCCACTGGGGATTGAAATCCAAGAACACTCTGTGTGTAAAGCAGGTGTAAAAACCACATTGGAAAACAGTCTCAAAGTTGAATCACCTGAAAGACAGCGCGTTTACGCCATAGCGGTCAATTGAATTATACAACCTGGGGTGCAAAAGTGCCAGTGGGTTCCATAGTTGGTTAGTGGTCATCACGTCTCTGCTTTACAGCAGAAGGTCCTGGGTTCGATCCCCAGTGCCGAAACCACACTTTAAGTAAGCTTTTTGTTTCTTTGACTGACAGAATTGAAGCAGGTCTCTTAATCATGAGGTCTGAATAGCCGATTTGTAAAGTGGTATCACTGCGGGCTATGTATGTATTTTCCTTATGGTTACACTGGGGATTTGAAGCCAGAACCTCGTGTGTAAGCAGTTGTGATAAAC
The DNA here is from genome assembly GCA_036426205.1 of Ascaphus truei. Taxonomy (NCBI): domain Eukaryota; kingdom Metazoa; phylum Chordata; class Amphibia; order Anura; family Ascaphidae; genus Ascaphus; species Ascaphus truei. Next base: position 31,643 of record WSYH01002483.1, read on the forward strand.
CACACTGGAGAAAAGTTCACATGTTGAAAGACAGATGGGTGGTACAGCCAGACCGGTCATTGAATTACACACCATCGGAGGGTGCTTTCGTCTAACTTAACACCTGTTGTACCAAGAGTCTATTCACTAAAAGGTAAGATCTTGCTTTGGAACCGTTTCAGTCACACAGTCTCGCTTCATGGGACAAATGTGTCTTTATATGGCGGAAAGGAGGTCTCAAACTAACCTATAATGCAAGGAGTCTCTCACTTATTGGATGGTGGCTCTATCCACTCATTCGGATGAAGGCTTCTAGATCTCGTGACCATACCACAGCTGCTAGAGATGCTAGATGAGAGTGGACATGAATATCCGAATCAGCAAGTGAAAGTCAAGTAGTATCACCAATCTCACTATGGTTTACTTGGGTATGAGGAATCTAGAAACTGGACACAGGAACGCTGATCAATAATGTGTAAATGGTATATAACCACCTCCTTATAGTCCCTTTTCGTCGACTTTCCACCTTTGTTATTTGACAACAGCTAACTGGAAGTCGGACTCCCCTAGGATAACAGTCTAATTCGACTCTTGATGAGGTCTGAATAGGATTTGTAAACGGGGTGATCACTACGCTGATATGTCATTTTATTATTCATATGGTCATCCACTGGGGAGAAATTTAGAAACTTTGTGTGTTAAGTAAAGCAGGTGTGATATGACCACATTGGACACTTTTTTCAAAAAGTGTTTCAGTCTCATCATGTTGAAAGACAATGGTTGTACAGCCCCATAGGCCGGTTCATTGGAATACTCATACCATAGGGTGACTCTTTCGTTTAATATACACCTGTGAGATTCACCAAGAGTCCTATTCCCTAAAATGGTTAGATCACCTTGCTTAAGGTATGAGAAGTTAGTCACACAGTCGTCGCTCATGACAAATGTGTCTTAGCTCATAGGAAAAGATGTGTCTCCTACTTAATGCAAGGATCTGCTACTTATCTTGGGGATGCAGATGACAATCATCATTGGATGACAGGGCCTCTAGATCTCGTGCCAACACACAGCGCCTAGTAGCCAGCAATGCTAGCATGCAGGGTTCCTTGAATAGGATCAGCAACAGTAGTATCACTCCCAATAGCCTCTGTCTTATTGGGACTTATGACCTCTAGAACTCGGCACAGGACTCTCAGATCAAGATCGTGTATAAGTGGTAATAAAACCACATTCCTTATGTCTGTCACTTTGGAGGGATGGGCTTGTGACCACAGAACGGCATCAGGACTCTAGATAAGGTCGTACATGCATGACTCTTATGATTTTGACGTCGGAATAGGATTTTTTGTAAAGTGTATACACTACCTGCCTAGTCATTTTTTTCAATTATGGTTCCACTGGGCCGATTGTATCCAGACACATCTGTGTATAAAGCAGGTGTGATTAAACCACATTGGAAACCCAGTCAATGGAATTTTTCACAACATCGGGTTGCCCAGTTTGCCATTGGTTCCATGCTGTAAGTGGTTATCACGTCTGCTTACACGCACGAAGGTCCGGGGTCCTCGGATCCCCAGCTGGAACACCACTTGAACCCAAATTTTGATCTTTTACTTGAAAGAATTGGAAAGCAGGTCTCGTCATGACGAGTACGAATAGGATTTGTAAGTCTGGTATCATGCCTGCCCCTAATGTAATGTTTTAAATTATTGTTTTCATGGAGGATGGAATCCAGAACATGTGTGATTAAGAGGTGTAATAACCCCATTTGGAAAAAGGTGTCTCAAAAGTGAAAGACCAATGGGTTTACAGCTAGACATAGCGGTTAATTGATTATTATTCACAACTACGGGCTTGCAGAAAGTTGCGCACCCCCCCCCCCCAGTGGGTTACCATAGTGTAGTGTCATGCGTCTGCTTTTACACGCATGAAGGTCCGGGGTTCGTCGATCCCCCAGTGGATACAGACACCTTTATCTTTAAACTACAACTTTTTGTTCTTTTACTTGACAGGCATTGGAAGCAGGTCTGCCACCTTCCAGAGGTTGAATAGGATTTGTAAAGTGGTTAGTTTTACAAATTATCACTGCCTGCTATGGGCATTTTTTTCTCAAATTAGTGGTTCCAGCTATGGGATGAATCCAGAACCCTCTGTGTTAAAGAAGGCTGTGAAACCACAGTGGAAAAGTCTCACATTGTTGAAAAGACAAGGTTGTTGTACAGCGCATACCCGCGCATCATCCGAATTAATAATCACCTTATGGGTGTGCTTTCGTCTAATAACAACTGTGTTGCCCAAGAAGTCCTATTCAACTAAAAGGTCAATCCCATAAGTCGTGTATGATGAAGGTGGTCCCCCACCAGCCTCTCGCTGAATGAACAAATGGGTCTTTACTCATCGGAAAGAGTCACTTAATGCAAGGATCTCTCACTTTCTTGTGCGGAGCTGGTTGGTCATCCTATTGGATGACATAGCGCCTATGTGCCTAGATCTGTGCAAAACCACAGCTGCAGAGCATGCCCCAGAATGAGGTTACTCTCTGATATGATCAGCAATTAGTAGTATCACCATCTCCATATGTTAATTGGGATATGACCTCTAGGACTGGACACAGGACTCTAGATAAATTATGTGTAAAGTCCGTGATGAAACCACCTTCCTGATGGTCACTTTGCAGGACATGGACCTACCACAGCCAACCTGGAATCAGGGACTTAGATATGGTCATTTCTACCATAGACTCTTGATGAGGGCTAACCGTGCATAGGTATTTGTAAGTCCTATGGTATCCAAGTTATCCGTGCATAGTTTCATTTTTTTCCCAAGTATGCGGCATTCCACTGGGGAATTGAATCCAGGAAACATCTAGTGTTGTAAGAGCCAGGTGTGAAACCATTCGGAAAAGTCAAGTGAATTTTCCCAAACCATCGGTGTGGAACAGTTGCCATTGGGTTCCATAGCTGTTAGCAGTGGTTGTATCACCGTATGCTTAGCATGCAGAAGGGTCCTGGGTTCGAGTAGCCCCACGTGGAACACCTTCTAACTCAACTTTTGTTCTTTTACTTGACCACAGAATTGGAAGCAGGTCTCTTCATGAGGTCTGAATAGGATTTGTAACAGCTATGGTATCACTGTCAACTGCCGAATGTCATTTTTCTCAATGATGTTTACAATTGGAGGAATTGAATCCAGAAAATCTGGGTGTATTAAGCAGGTATTATCGTGATTAACACAGACCCACATTGGGAAAAGTCTCACAAGTTGAAAGACAATGGTTTCAAAAGCCCCACTTTTACCGCGCCCCGGGCGGGTCAATTGAATTTTCACACCATCGGCGGTTGGGACCCGACTGCCATTGGATCCCATAGCTGCAGTGGTGATTGTATTGTCATGGGAGAGGGGTTGGTATCGACGCCCAGGATTACAGGAGGCGTACAAGCACCATTTGGTCCATCCCCTGACTCTCCACTGGGAAAGGAAAGGGAGTTATCTGGAATTCGAGTGGTCCAGTAATGATGTTCCTTTACCCTTAAGCCTCAGACATGCCCCCCCACATGTCAGTCATTTTCACTGTAAAAATAAAAAGGTCTATTGTTTCTGTAGTCCAGTTGTTGCCACCAACAATACCCTGGGATCTTGATGCGGGTGTGAGCCGGCTGAAAAAGGTGTAGCAGGAGAGGAAACGGTGGTAAGGTTAACATGGAGTGCTTTATAGCTCTTTTGTTCAATGTTCCCGCCTTTTACAGGCACATTTAGCAGAGTCCCATAGGTCGCCATTGGACTCGCTCCCCATCAATTCCACCATGGGCCTCATAAGGTAGCGGTTCCCCTAAGGTTTGTTTGGAACTGTTTCCAGCGACGGACCCAGCAAGTGGCGTCCGAGAGGAGGAGCGGCCGGTTCGGCACATTGTAAAGTCTAAATGGAGTTGGCCATTGACTTCAATGGGTGATTCCTCGACGATCGCCCTCCCGGAACAGGTGGCAAGCCATCCACCACCGCAAAAAAAACCCGCAGAAGCGGATCACATGCTCTTTGAAAGAGCTTTATCACTTGGTTGACAATTCAATAGAAATTGGACGTGGGATAGGACTGATAATCAGTGTTTTTAGGTTCTAGGTGCACCTCGGGAATATAATTCCTTGTTTGCCCATAGCCCCTATGAGAACCCCCCACACACGACCCCCATCAGTGTCCAGGGGAATGAGCTAAAGAGACCCCCGTAAAAACAAATAGGGCATGAGAGGAGACAAGGAAAGAGGGCGCGCATTTTCGAAATTCCCCAACTTTGACTGTTGATGGAGGAGCGGGGCTTCGACAGCGGTACCATTGACTCCAAATGGCGGCCACTTTATCGCGCCATGCATTGTTCTATGGCGGCGACGGCCATTGATTTCCAATGCGGGCGAAAAAACTGCGTGGCGTGGCCCTTTTTTTTTTTTTTTTTTTTTCTGAAGAAAACGGCTAAGTCCGGCAATTGGTGTTTGAAAAGTGTTATGTCCATATCTCCGGTACTGAATGTACGACCAGAGGGCTGGGATTTGCCTCCCCGTCCGAGCATGCGAGCCAAGGTTCCCGGCATGAAGGCACCCTATGGGACCAATTCCCAGCCATCTCCCTTACGAAACAACCAGGCAGGAGCCAGAACCCAGCAGAGCACCTAGGTGTGTGGGCAAAACAAATGTAAAGTTAAAGTTTTTGGTTTTCCATAGACTTCAATGGCGGCAGTTCCCATTGAAAGTAGCATGGAGGGGGGAACCCCAGTTGCTCAAGGCGAGCCCCGCGCATTATTAAAAGGCCTATCGGCGGCGGAACCCGGTTGATTTCAATGGGGAAGGGAAAAGAGTGTAAAGCAAGATTCATTTTTAACAGGATCGAATACCGTATCGTAAAAGTGTTTAACCTGCATTTTTGTATCTCCGGTTATGGGGGAGTTTGGTCGAGAGGGCTGATGACTTTGGCCACAATGAAGGTACAGGTTCCGGCAAGTGAAAAGCTGGCAGTGTATCAGCCCACTGGGCCAAAAGGAACAGACTGACTTATATAATATGTGAATGTATATTAAAACGTGATGTCTGGAAATTTGGGGGATGGTATGATAACCGCAGATTTTGCCCATTCTTGCTATGGTAAAGGTCAGGAGGGGCAGACAAAGGTTTAGCAGTAAAGACCTCGATCTAGTAAGTGTTGACTACGCCTCTTTATTGTTATACACGTAAGGGCAGAAAGATACAAAGGGCCTGACGTGGTCTGTAGAGTGTCATAGTTACACTTGCAGGGAAGAGTGAGATTTCTATTCAAAAGGACCGCGCACTAGACCATCTAGGTGCCTTAAGGTCTGTGAATATAGAAATGAGCAATGCGTATTTAAACACGGCTCAGTCGATGCCCATTGACTTTGTGTCATTTGAGAATGCTTAGCCTGAACTGTATAAATTTCAAGTATTCGTGTTCAAATATTCATTAGGAATAATTATAGTTTTATCAATATCTAGTCCGGTTAGATTCCAACCCCCCGGGAGTGTTGGGTGTATAATATAGGCACTCTCCACAATGTTCCGGCAGTTGATCACGTGTTTTACACGCAGAAGGTCCTGGGTTCGACCCAACAACCAGTTGTGAAACCTCACCTTTAACTCTAAATTTTTGTTTTTACTTGACAGAATTGGACAGCAGGGGTTCTTATGAGGGTCCTCCCCTGAAGGATTTGTAAAAGTGGTATCACTACCTGCTATGTCATTTTTTCAATATGTGTCCACTGGGGATTGCATCCAGAAACCTCTTGTGTCAAAGCAGGTAGTGATAACCACATTGTGGAAAGCAATGGAAATTTTTCACACAATAGGGGTGGAAACAGTGACCATTGGGTTCATAGTGTAGTGGTTATCACGTTGGCTTTACCACGCAGAGGTCATGGTTCGATCACCAGTGGACCCCCCACCTTTAAAATAAAATTTTTGTTCTTTGACTATGACAGAATTGGAGCATCTAATTGGAGCAGGTTCTTCATGAGGTCCTGAATAGGATTTGTAAAGTAGTATCAAGTGCCTGCTATGTCAATTTTTTAACTTATGGTCCACACATGGGGATTGAATCCAGATACCTCTCGTGTGGTAAAGCAGGTGTGATAAACCACATTGGAAAAGATCTCACAAGTCTGAAAGACCAATGGTGACAGACCCATAGATGGTCAATTGACTTTCAACACCAGAGGGTGGGAACAGTGACAATTGGATCCCATCAGTGCAGTGGTTGATTGTCATGGGAAGGGGAGAGGGGTTTGGCCGGATTACAGGGGTTACACCCCATTTGGCCCACCCCGCTCTCATGGGAAGGAAGGGGTTATCTGGACTGTGGTCCAGTATGTTCTGTTTTTACCTTGCTTCAGCTCCAAGCGATATTCCCCTGTAAAAAGGTATTGGTTTTCTGTTCCAGTGTTTGACACCCAACACATACACTGGGGATTGATGCGGGCACGGGACAAGGGTTCAGGTTTAAACTGAGTGTATTCGACTCGTGTCCATGTTCCGCCTTTAACAGGGCACCATTACGCAGGTCCCATAGGTCGCCATTGGAGCTCCATACATTCCAAATGGCAGAATAAGTAGCCGGTTTTGGAACCGTGTTCTCCAGCGAACGAACCAGCAGGTGGCATCCGTCACGAGAGGAGGAGCGGCGGTGTTCCCACTTGTAAGTCAATGGGGCCATTGACTTCAATGGGGATTCCCGACCGCTTAGACCTCCAGGACCAAGGTTGGCAGCATCCAAACCGCAAAACGCAGAAGCGGAGGATTACCATGTTTTGAAAGAAGCTTACTCACTGGTTCCAGTTTCAATGAGAATTGGCGTGCGGAATCTTAGGTTCTCGGGACTGGGAATAAATTATGTGTTGCCCCTAGCCCATAGGAACCCCCACACACGACCCCCATACAGGCCAGGGAATGAGAACCACCGGTAAAGGGATGAGCGGAGAAAGAGGGTCGCGCCATTGACTGTTAATGGACGGATAGCGGAGCGTTCCCATTGACCTCCAATAGGCGGCATGCGCCCAGCATGTCTATGGCGGCAGCCGGCCATCTGATTGCCAATGGTGGAAAAAACTGCGTGGGTGGTGTGAAAACGGCTAAGTACGGTATATGGTGAAAAGTGTACGGTACATCATCTCCGGTACGGAAAGAACAGACGGGGCTGGGATTTGGGTGGCATGTTAGCAACGGTTCCGGCATGAAGGCATGGCCACTTCCCAGCCCTCTCCGAAACAAGACGGAGGTGGGCAAATGTAAAGTTTTTTGGTTTCCAAGACTCAATGGCGGCGCTCCCCATTGAAAGTCTATGGCCGGGGGAACCCATGACTCAAACGGACGGAGCCCGCGCCATTACATTAAAAGCCTATGCGGCGGAAACCCGTTGCTTTCAATGGGGAAAGACCGCTGGAAAAAGCAGAGATCATTTTTAAGGGATGAATCCTGCTACTTAACAAGTGTTTAACCTGCATTTTTTTTTTTGTAAAAAAACATCTCCGCGTTCTGGGGGGGTCGCAGAGCAGAGGGCTGCGACTTGGCACAAGACAAGGTACAGTCCGGCAAGAAAAGCTCGGCACGGTATCAGCCACTGGGCCCACCGGAAACCGACTATATGATATGTGTCGATATTACAACTGTTGAATTGTACTTTGGGTCTGGTATTGATAAAGCAGAGCCCATTGCTATGGTAATAGGTCAGGCGGGCCAGCACAAATGGTTTAGCATACAGCCCTCTGATCAAAAGGTTGACCGCTCTTATGTGCATACACTAGGGCGAAGACAAGGGCCTGCGTGGTCTGACTAAGCTGTGATAGTTCACACTTGCCAGCGGAAAGGTAGAGTTCTACTTCAAAGCATCTACTTAGACACGCTTAGGTGCCTTCTAAGGTTACGAAGAAATAGAACTTGAAATGGGGTATATAAAAAGGCCTCGTTCTCATGCACCATATAGATCTTGTCCACGTTGTCATTCTGAGATGCCTGCCATACGAATGCACCTAATCAAGATTCGCGTGTTCAAATTTCGTTCAACGGAATAAATTTAATGATTATCATATCTAGTCTAGTTCAGATTAACCCAGGTGCTTTTGGTGTATAATTAGCCTCTCACAAGTTCCCGTGACAGTGCGATCACGCTAGCTCTTTACACGCAGAATGGTCTGGGTTCGACCCCAGTGCGAACCACCTTAACTCAAACTTCTGTGTTTTTACTTGAAAGATGGAAGCAGGTCTCTTCATGAGAGTTCTCGAATAGGATTGTTTAAAGCAGTGGTAGCACTACCTGCTATGTCATTTTGTTCAATTATGGTCCATGTGGCGTGATTTGAACTCGAACGCGACGTGCTCGTAAGAGCGTGTAGATAACCACATTGAAAAGTCAATTGAAAGTTTTTCACACACTCGGGTGGAGGTTGGAAACACAGTGCCGTGTGGAGCAGTGTGGGGTTCATAGTGTAATGTGAGTTATCCGAACGTCTGCTTACACGGCACAAGTGTCCTGGGTCGAATCCCCAGTGGAACCACCTTTATACCTCAAATTTTGTTCTGAACTGACAGATATGGCAGCAGGTCTCTTCTGGGAGTCTGAATTAGGCATTTGTAAAGTAGATATCACTGCCTGCATAGTCATTTTTTTTAAATTCTGGTTCCACTGACTAGGGATGAATCCATGACACTCTGTGTGTAACAGCAGTGTAATTATACAACACATTGTCGACACAAGTCTCACAGTTAGAAAGAACAATCGTTTACAGCCATAGCGGTACAATTGTAATTTTTCACACCATCGGGCGTGAAAGCAGTGCCATTGACGAGTTCCATAGTGTAGCTGCAGTTGATCACGTCTAGAACTTTACCCGCAGAGTCCAGGGGTTCAATCCCCAGTGCGACACCACCTTCTTAACTCAACTTTTGTTCTTGTACTTGACAGAATGGAAGAGGTCTCTTACACGACATGGCGTTTACTAATATAGGATTGTAAAGTGGTATCACTGCCCTGCTATGTCACTTTTTTTCCAATTACTGGCGTTCCACTGGGGAGTGAATCATGAACCTTCTGTTGTCCGTATTAGAGACAGCGCTGTGGATAACCATCACCTCGCCGAAAGTCTCAACAAGTTGACAGAACAAGTGGTATGTACAGCCATAGCAGTGTCCAATGAATGTTTCACACCATCCGGTGTGCATTGATTGTGAAACAATGCCATTGGCGTTCCTAGTGAGTGGTATCTCACGTCTGCTTAACACAGACGAAAGGTCCTGTCGGTTCGATCCCCAGTGGCAACACGTTTTAACTCAATTTCGTTCTTTGTACGACAGGAATTGGAAGCCAGTCTCTTCATCGCAGTCCCCTGATAGGATTGTGAAGTGGATCACTACCTGCTTATGTCATTTTCATATAGAGTTCCACTGCGGATTGAATCCAGAACCTCTAGCCTGTAGAAAGCAGGATGTATAACCAAGACATTGAAAAGTACTCAATGTTGAAAGACAATGCCGTTGTATCAGCCTTTATACGCGGTCATTGAAGTTACTCAAACCATCGGGGCTTTGTCTATCAATAACACTGTGTTCACAAAGAGTTTATATTCACATAAAAGGGTAGTCTTGTTAGGAAGTATGTTACACAGTCTCGATCAGGACAAATGGATCTACTCATCCGAAAGATGTCAGTCACTTCAATGCAAAGGATCTCTCACATTATTGGAGATGGGTGGTCTCACTCATAGGATGACAGCCTCTAGATCGTGACCAACCACAGCTGCTAGTGAGCATGCTAGCATGAGTACCGCGGAATCAGATCAGCAAAGTAGTCATCAACCATACTCCCTATGTCTTACTTGGGATATGACTCTAACTGGACACAGGCACTCATGATCAATTATGTGTAAAGTGGTATATCATCTATTTACCCTTCTTATGCTCCTTTGGAGATGTGAACTAGCAGAACTGGAATCAGGACTCTACAGTAAGGTCTAAATATGAATCTGATCGAGGTCGGAAAGGATCTATGTTAAAGTAAGGTATCACTACAACTAGTCATTATTTTTCAATTATGGTTCCAGCTGGGGAATTGCATCAGAAAACTCTGATAGTATTTTCAAGCACCGGCTTGTGATAACACATCTGAAAGTCAATTCAGCGAATTTTTCACACAATAGGGTATGAACAGTGCCCATGGCGCCTTCCATAGATGATAAGTAGTAGGTTATCACGTCGCTTTAACGCAGAAAGGTCCTTGGTGTTCGAGTCCCTAGTGGTAGAACCACCTTTACCCAAACACTTTGTTTGTTTTTACATTAACAGCATTGGAAGCAGGTCTCTTCATGAGGTATGAATAGGATTTCGCTAAAATGGCTTCTTCCACTGCCCTGCCTGCTATGTCATATTTTTTTTTTAAATTATGGTTTCCAACGCCGCGGATTGAATCCAGAACCTCTGTGTGTAAAGCAGGTGTATAACAACATCTGGAAAAAGTCTCAAAAGTTGAAAAGGACAAATGAGTTTACAGCCCCATAAGCGCGTCAAGGTGGTCAATTGAATTATTCACAAACTCGGGATTGCAAAAGTTGCCAGTGGGTTCCATAGTTGTAGTCGGCATCAGTAGCTTACCACGCAGAAGGTCCTGGTATTTCGATCCCCAGTCGAACCCACCTTGAACTCAACTTATTTGTTCTTTTACTTGACAGAATTGCGCAGCAGGTCCTCTTCATGAGTTTCGTCTGAATAGGATTTTGTAGATAAGTGGTTATCACTGACCTGCTGATATGTCATTTTTTCATTATGGTGTCCACTGCGGATTGATCCAGAACCTCTGGTGTGTCTAAAGGCAGGTGTTGATAACACATTGGAAAAGTACTCACATGTGTGAAAGAACAATGGTATACAGCGCATCACCCGGTCCATTTTAATTTATCACACATGGGTGCCTTTCGTCTAATAACAGTGTTCACCAAGAGTCCATTCATAAAAGGTAGTCTTGCTATATGAGAAGTTAGTTTCACCACAGGTTCTCGCTCAGTGACAAATGGTTCTTATCATCGAGAAAGATGTCTCACCTTAATGCAGGATTCTCTTTACTTATGCCGGATGGTGAGTGGGGTCTCATTCATTGGATACAGGCCTTACTAGATCTGTGACACCACAGCTTGCATAGAGCATGCCTTAGAAGAGGTCTATGACTAAGATGATCAGCCAAAGTAGTATCCATCTACCCTATGATCTACTTGGGATAGACCTCTAGAACTCCGACAACGGCACTATAGATAATTATGTGTAAGCAGTGGTATCATAACCACCTCCATTATGTCCCTTATGGAGACTATGTTCTACCTACAGAACTGATCAGGCCTACTAAGATAAGGTTAAATATGACTCTCTGAATGAGAGGGTTGAATAGGAATTGTTTATAAGTGGGTAGCACTACCGCTATGTGCATTTTTTTAATCAATTCTATGCGTTTCCACGTGAGGATTGAATTAGACATCTGTGGTTTGAAAGCAGTGGTGTGATAACCCACATGGAAAAGTTCTCACATGTGAAAGACAATGGTTGCACTACACACATAACAGTCGATTGATATTTTTCACACCATCATAGAGGTTCCATAGTGTTGTAGTGGTTATCATGTCTGCTTTTACCGCACGAAGGTACCTGGGTTTGACCCCAGCGACAACCTTTACCCCCCCTTACCAACTTCTTTTTGTTTCTTTACATGAACAGAATTGAGAAGAGGTCTCTTACATGATGTCTAAATAGGATTTGGTAAAGTGGGTAGTCACTACCTGCTAGTCACTTTTGTTCAACTTTGCGCTTCCACACTTGGATTGAAATCCAGACATCCGTGTGCGTAAAGAGCGTGTGATAACCACATTGGAAAAGTCTCACATTGAAAGACAATGTTTATCCAGCAATACCATTGTATCACCACCTTCCTTAACAATACAGACATATAGTATTTATTGTGTCAACTATTTATGGTTCCACTTTGGATTGAACCGAAAACTTCTGTGTATAAAGCAGGCGTGATAACATTGGGAAAGCCTCACATGTTGAAAGCCTAATGCGTATCCAACCAATATCGAGGAGAGTATTTCTTACAACCAGAAAAGATAGTTGCAACCTAATAGGCGACAGACGTCCTTAAACAAGTCAAAAGCCCACAAACCTGCTGTAGTCTCTCCCTATTCCCCTTCCTCCTGATTCAACGGATCCTTGCGTGACATTTTCAATATTATACTTGGTTTCTCCCTGGTTTTTCACATCCCAAACATTTATCAGCAGCGCAGTGACTCGTAAAAATCGTCATCGGTATCGTCCATTACCAACTGCTGTAACTTGATGAGAATCTTTTCCAATGACCTCTTCAATATTTCTTCTCTTCTCGCGTTTTGTGCGCCCGAGATGAACAACCTAGAAACATTGGGATTAAAACCGGGACACACAAAACAAATTAGCGGGGGCCGGGTGAGATTGTAGATACTAAGTACCACTTTATAGAACCAAATAGAGGGCTAGTTCTGAGGTAGATCGCACTCTCTTGACTCCTCCACTGCGCCACGGTCGTCAGATAACACACACACACACACATATATAAATATATCACTACTATTATTAAATATAATCTCAAGTTTCCTCTGTAGCCAGGCTCCTCTCAACCCATTCAATCTATCTATGCGCATTAATGGCTAAGGCGCTAGGCGATGATAAACTGCCTGCAGCAGGTTAAAACACAGGTCCTTGGAGTTGGTTAGGTACCTGAGTAGTTGTGAGCTCACTAGAGAAAGAGGGCAGAGAGACATGGGGAGGAGAGAAAGTGACTAGGTGTAGAGGGAAAGTGTGGATCGAGCATGGTTAGAATGATTATGAAAGACGAGAGGCGCGAGAGGCGGAGAGAAGAATGGGGAGGATAGATAGGGGGTTGTAGATAGAGGGGGATGAAGCAAGAACTGAGGAATAGGATGAGAAGCGGGGAATGTAGAGAGAGATGCTGGCGATCATAACGCACAAACCCTATCAGGAAGCAGAATATAGTTATGGGCACAGATGCACAATTTGCTACACAAATAAAATATATATTTGCAGGCGCCATTGGATAGAAGAGTGGTCCGCAGTCATTTGTATATCAATATATAATATACTTATATATATATATATATATATACTATATATATATAGTACCAAG
>WSYH01002483.1:44830-85917 GCA_036426205.1 Ascaphus truei
TAAGAGTACTGATAATAGTAATGTGAACTATTTAAAGTGGAGCCAAGAGGTAGCAGTATGTACCAGTGTTACAGCAGAAAAGTTCACACATGTATATGTAACCATATATTTTTTAGAGCTGGTCCCCCTTTCTCCGTCACTCACCCTCGCTCCGGTAGGGGATGCTGCGGGGGTGAGTGCATCGCCGGGGGTTCCGCCATCTTTATCGTGTCTGCGGAGACTCGAGCATGCGCAGAAGCGACACGGCAGCCATCTTGCGTTTGGCGTTAGGCTCGCGCATGCGCAGATGCGACGGCCATTACAGGGAGTGAGAAGAGGCGCACCATAGTCAGGGACATTCCCCAGTTCGCACATGCGCAGTTAGCAGCGGCCATTGCAGTTCGCGCACGTGGTCCCAATGCTAAAGAGGCCCATGGGGAACTACAACTACAACACCCAGCAGCCCCAGGGGCTGGAGCTCAGGTGATGCTACAGCAGCCAATAGGGCTTGCAAGATTCTCCTGCTGGAGAAAGATACATTGTTGTGCACAGACCATGCGAGTCAGTTGGTGCTGGGATAAGGTAGGGGAAAGTAGTGTGTAGGGAGCAAGTGGCTTCTTACACTAGGCCAGGTTACCCCCTAGGCCCCAGCTAGGCCCAACTCCCCTTCAGTTTGTGGCTGCTCTAGGGAAGGACCCTGCAGTTAGGGACTTGCCCTGTTAGCAGTAAGTTTAGTCAGGGACACAGCTGCAGTGCTGGGTGCTCTGACAAGAAGGGTCAGTGTGCAGGGAATCATTCTCTGCAGTAGCAGAGACAGAGACTGTCTGAGCTGTGAGATCGCTCAGAAGGAGACTATCCACCAGGAGGAGGACGCCATCGCTGAGGCTTCGGCGCTGGACACCGACGGGTCCTCTTCAGTTCTGCAGTACCCGGATGCAGGAGCACCGGGCAGGTACAATCCAAATCACCAAGTGCACCAACTTACACTTCATCTTAGTGGGCAGCGCTGTTCCACACGTGGGTGGGGTTGTGGGACTCTTGGGTACAAGGACTTTGGGAATACTGTGGGGGGTTATTACCCATGAGGAGCAGTGTTACAGGGTGACACTGAAGGTTACTGTTGATGTCATATTGTTGATGTATGCTGTACTGTGTTTATCTGCCCATATAGTAAACCTGTTTTATATATACCTTTGGTGTATGTGGTTAATATATGTGGGTCCTGTGTTAGGGGTCATTCTACCCTTAGAATCCTACACAGGTGGAGGTGCTGTTTATGTAAGATCGTTCCAGAGGATACACCCCAGTCTCTCTCTCTCTCTTTTTCTCTCTCTCTCTCTCTCTATATATATATATATACATACACACGTAAGTGGTCTGGGTAGCAAAATACCATGGCATTTCCTCAGGTTTGCCTCCAAGTGTCCATCTATATCGAGGACACAGCATACCATGTCCGGCAGCTGGAGGGTTGCTTAGCAAGTTTTGACTTTTGTTTTATTTACAGAACATGAATTGTCTTGTTTCTCCCAAAAGCCTCCATCCCATCTTCATTCTTCTATTGGTTTCATTCAAAAGGTTGAACGGAGAGTATTGCAGGCACACATCTCATCAATTTTCAAAAAGGAAGGTAAACTGCCGGGGCACTTGGAGGTGGGGAAAATCCTGTAGTATCCCAACAAGTCACGACGGAAGAAGCAGGTACCAGGCCAACGGACTCAATCAATAAGTGATTTATTTAGCATAAAACAACCAACGTTTCAACTGCCACGCAGACTTCGTCAAGGGCTAAACAATAATCAAAAAAGTGCACTATAAATACCAAGGTACTCACCCATCTCACCTCCCTGCAAGTGTCTGATGGCGCGAAAGTCGAGAGCCTGTGACATCACGGCGCCGACGGAGACTCACACATGCGCAAAACAAACTGCCTGTCCGCAGGCATATGCACATGAGCATTACACTCCGCCAGAGAGCCGGTGTCTAGCAGGGAACTAGAGTCTGCCCCCCTCCATTGCCACGGAAACGCGATGCTCTACAGGAAAAATAGAGTAACGCGAGTCCATCTGGCAAAGCAGCAGTGAGGTGGATACCAGAACCCTACTGTGAAAGAACAGAGAAAGAGGACCAATCCCACTATGTGTCCCAGTGTACAAACCCCAGTATTCAGGTTATATACCTGTATTAAAATCATCCAAAAAGACAACATTTAATCATTAAGAAAATAAATAATCTGGATATTTAAAATGGTACACAAAAATAAACACAATAGACCATACAGAACCTAAAAAGGACTGACAATCACAAAAAACAAACATTAACCAACTAACATATAATCGCCACCAACATAGAAAGAGAAAGCAGAACAAACATGGAGCTAGCTAATAATATCACTCATTCCACATCCATAGTAAAACTTCCAGCATGAATCAAAGATGACGGAGGTGTCAGAGGCGTGAGTCCACTACTGAAACAGAAAATGATCGCCTGTCAAGGAAACTGTAAGAGATGTGTGCAGAGGTACATCTAATGGAGACCGATTAGGCTGAAATTATATCTTGGCTATATATACACACACACACACACACACACACACACCCACACACACACACCCAACACACCCACCCACACACAACACACACACACAACACACACACACAGCACACACCACATGAAACGCCGACATCAACATAAAGTCTCTTAGTCTTAGCTATTTCATGTTCTTGTAGCTGTAGGGACGGCCTCTCTGCCTCTCCTGGGTCGCACCGTATTGTGCTATGGACATTTCCGTGTCAGGTATAGAGTCTCGTCCCTTAACTTGCTGACAAGCATACAATCCTTTTGTGTGCATCAAGCCATCATAATTTTCCTCATGTAAGCCCAGTTGTGGGCTAAAGAAATCTTTTGCAGTCCTCTTTCTTTTCTCTCTTATTCGCCCAAATGTGAAGCTAATGAATCTTCTCCTGTTGCTCACAGCAGGCATTTTTGTTGCATGATCGGCGTTCCCTCCTTCTCCTCCCACACAGAGCCAACCCCCAGCTCCATTCTTTGTGCAGTGGAAGGGCTTTGCCCCTTAAGAGAGATCTTGGGGGGTACCTTCGAAGGACATTCATGCCACAGCCCTTCTTAATTCCTTCGGAAATTTCCAGAGAAACCGTTCTTGGACCGCCTGAAGAGGGGGGTACTGTCAGAATCGGCTTTCTCCTCGCCTCCCCACAGAGCACCCCCCTCTCCGCAGGGAGCCCTGGCCCCACAAAAACAATCCTCCCTGATTACTCGTCCTCACGGCTCCGTCTGCCCGGCCGCCGTCGCGGGTTTCACTCCCCTCGGCGGTTCCGGAGGTAAGAGGGATGGGGAAAGGCGAGTGTGGGAGGGACTGGAGCTAGGAGTAATAATGGCATACGGGGTAGTGGGGTGGAGAGTGGGGGCGGGTAGGTATGTTAAGGTAGGGAGGGGTCGGGGTGGGGTGGAATGTGAGATAAAGTGGGGTGACGGGATGTTTAGCTTAGTGGGAGGAGAAGGAGGGTAGGTAGAAGTTTAGTGGGAGGGGTTGTAGTGCAAGCTATGAGTAGGATGGTACAAATGACTGGGGCGGCTAGGGGGGGGATAGTGGAGGGAGAATTAGGAAGGTGGTAGAAGGGCAGTGGGTCATGAGAGGACGAAGTCGGGGGGGAATGAGAGGTAGAGAAGGGGTAGTGATGAGGCGAAGCAGGTTGGCTAAAGGGGGTGGGGAAGGAATGGGATGAGGGAGAATTGACAGGATGGGGGGGGATTGATGAGGAAGGTGAGATTGAGTTGGGGGAAGGAGTCTGGAAGAACCCGGAATGCTTGGAGTGGGGAGCTGCGAATGGGTCCGGATTGATAGTGGTGGTGATGGGGAAATGGGAAAAGGTGGGCGTAGAAGGGAAGAGAATTAAGGTGTAAGGGGATAGAGAAAGGTTGAGGAGGGTGAGGAGCGGAAGGGGGATTTGTGATGGAGGTTGGGCGCGAGGGGGTAGGGGGAGGGGTTCTGGGGGTGGATAAGGGGGAAGGAGGGGCGATTGCGAGAAGAAGGGGATTTAATTTGGTGAGGGACACAGTAGAGAGTAGGCAAACGATGTGAGAGGGTGCGGGTTAAAAGATGGTGGGGAGAGAGTGAAGGGAAGGAATGTTGGGTTGGGTTGAAAGAGGTAGATGGAGGGAAGGGTTGGAAAGATCAGATTGGGGGAGAGGTGGAAGATAAAAATTAGGAGCTTGGGGTGTGGAATGGGGGGAAGAAATTGGGGGTAGGAGGGAGGGGCGGAATTCGGGGAAGGAGAAAGATAGGCGAGGGGGAGAGAGTTTGGGGCGTAGTAGTGTAAAATGGGAATAGGATACAAGGACTAGTAGAGGTAAGGGTGGAGAGGATCGGTGTCGAAGTATGGGGGGCAAGCTGGGGGCGGGTTGAGAAGGTGAGGATGAGGAGGAGGGTAGTTCAGTGCTATGGGTGCGTATAGGATATTGGAGAAATGGGAGTGCGGGGGGGAAGGGTGGTGCGGGTAGTAGGGGTGTGGAAGAGAGGGGAGCGATGGGGATCGCGGGGGTGGGCGAGGTTTTAGGCTGATATAGCGTTAACGGAGTCGAATGGAGAGGTTTTAGGAGGATGGCGGGGGGGAGAAGGGAAGGGGGAGAAAGGCTGGGTTTTGGGGAGTGGGTGGATATGTGTGAAAGGGGGAGGGGTGGGGGGGAGAGTTTGACGGGGGAAGGTCTTGGGGATGTGGGATAAAGTATAGTGCTGGGTTTGTAGTTTATAGTGTGGGGTCTTTTGACGAGTCTTGGGAGGAGGAAAGGAGGAGAGGGGGGGAGGGGGTCGGGGGAGCCAAGAATGCGTGAGAGGCGGGGGGTTGGGGAGAGGGCGGGCGGGGGGCCCAGGATGTCTTCTCAGCGGCCGGGCCTCACCCACCACACCTACAGCTACCCGCCTCCAGCTAAGTTATTGCAATGTGCACTTCCAGACTTTGACAGATGTACACGTCTAACAGAGCACTTTTTACACTGCTCCTGCAGTGAGCGTCGCCCCCAAGCATCACCACATTCCATGCCATCAAGATACACTCAGCTGGGCTTGTAAACACCACCCTCCGACTTCAGGGGAGACTTCCTTGCAGTCTCCAGGCCTGCCCCCTTTTCAATTGCCTGCCCAGCTTTATATGCCTGTTGCTTCCCATCACTCACTCGTCGCTCGAACATAGGTCTGTTGGAAGCATTTACTATTCTCTTCAGTGACTCCTCAGGTATGAACGCCGGATTGGACGACTACCCCCTCATGGCTCTGACTTCGGCTCTACTTGGACTTCGTGACTTCTGGCATTCCTGTAACACCGCTTAAACCTTCAATCCTACGCAACTCTCCTATCCCTGATCTTGGCAACGGCAATATACTACTCACTCCTTACTACCGGTACCGCAAGTATTATCTTCATTACTATACCTTGGCCTGGCAATAACCACAACACCACACTCCCGGACGCGCTCCCTTTGCTGCGGGTGCGTGTATCCCCTACGTCCCCCTCAGCACAGGGAACGGGTCTGGTCTGCGGGCAGCACCGGCGTAACATTATGTCGAGCCAACGGACCAGACCAAACCGAACTTCAAACAGTTTCTCTCTAATCTGCTCAGCAAAACCAGCATGGCGGATCAATTGTGGCCTTACACGCCAGGTCCAGTACTACTCAGACAGGGTACCGACCGCGCCCCGCCAGATGTAAGCCCCCACTCCGCAACAGCGCAGTTAGCAGCTCAGATGTAAGGATTCCTCCCCCCAACCCTTATGCAGGTGAATCCAAGATTGTAGGGGTTTTCCTAAAACCAGTGTGAGTTGCAGTTTGAAATGGCTCCCCATCTCTAACAATACTGATCGCAAGAAGTGCTACCTTATAAACCTCCTCACTGGCAGCGCCCTGGCTTGGGCTTTCCCACGGTTTTTGGTAGCGACGTTCTGACCTTACCCAATATTACCCGGCATTTTAAAGCCGAGTTTCAACAAGTATTCGATTCTTCCCGCTCGTCGGAGATGGCATCGTTTCTCTCTCCTCCAATCACTCAGGACGGCGAATGGTGACGCAGTATGCTGTGGAATCTCCGGACTCTAGCAGCTGAGACTAACTGGGGACAAGAGGCTCTTGTCTCCGTGTTCTGGCAGGCCTGGCAGATCCCATCAAGGATGAACTCTCTCGCCATCCAGGCCGGATCAATGGAGGTCCTCATGATTTGTCTTTCAGTGGATCAAACGTATCCAGGTACGCGCCCGCTCAGCGTCAGCGCACTCGCGTCATAACTTTCAGTTCCGTTCTCCAGTACTCTCCCACACCACTCTGCACTGGAGTTGCCAGAGCCAATGCAATTGGGGTACAACCATACCGCCACCGATACGGCAGTTCCGCACGTCCGGGGATTGTGTTCTACTACTGCGGATCCATGAACACATCTGGTTCGGGAGTGTCCCTGTGTCCGGCACGGGACACCCATAGAGTACAGAAGAGCTCTCTCTGGGTAATGTCGCCACGTCCCCTTCTAAAGGTGAACTCCCTTAAGAAACTTACATTTCCAGTCTCCATTTCAGGCGATACTTCAAGACTTCTACAGCCGCTTTCATTGACTCAGGAGCTGGAGGACTTTGTGGATCTTGAATTCGCCAGGTTAAACCGCATACCACTCTGTGAAAGAAGGTTCCCATCGCACTCGTCGGTATCGTGGACGTCCTCTTAACACCCCCCCCGGCCCACATCTCCTTAGAGACGGCTCCCTGCTTCTCCCACATCTGCACAAGGAGATCTTAGTTCTCAGTGCAATTCACCGCTCCTGGATAACCCATCACCCTTGGTCTTCCTTGGCTACAGCTTAACAATCCTCTCATTGACTGGACTTCCTCTGCCCCATTTCCTGGAGGCCGAGGTCAGGCGAGACTCACACTGCTGGCCAATACTCTTGTTCCCGAAGTTATTCTACCTTCCGTTTACCATCAATTCCGGACGTTTTCAATAAGGTAGTCAGACCTCTTGCCCGCCACACAGGACTTATGATTGTCCGAATCGATCTGTTTCCAGGTTACTTCCCTACCCAAATTTCAAGACCTCACCCCTTGTCGTTACCAGAATCTCACGACTATGGATAATATATCCATCCGGAGAATCTCAAGAAAGGCTTTATTCGTCA
Organism: Ascaphus truei; assembly: GCA_036426205.1. Classification (NCBI taxonomy): domain Eukaryota; kingdom Metazoa; phylum Chordata; class Amphibia; order Anura; family Ascaphidae; genus Ascaphus; species Ascaphus truei. The sequence goes on from WSYH01002483.1 coordinate 51,984, forward strand.
CTCCATTCCCCAGCAGGGCTCGGTTTTTTCTTCGTCAAGAAAAGGACGGGTCGTTGAGGCCTTGCATCGACTACAGGGGTTTTAAACCACATCACTATTAAAATGTTAACCATACCCCTCCCTTCCCCTTATTACCGAACTGTTCGATAAATTACAGGGGGCCAAGATTTTTTCCAGGATCTACGTGGTGCCTATAACCGGTGCGCATCAGGAAGGGGGAATGAATGGAAGACGCCTTCAACACGCGTAGTGGACACTACGAATATCTACGTAATGCCTTTCGGCTTATGTAATGCCCCGCTGTCTCCAGATTTCATCACGACTCTTTCGTAAGGTACTCATATTTTTGTTATTGTATACTTGGTATATCCTGATTTTTTCCAAAGATCTCCAGACCATATACCCCCACCTCCTACGTCCTTTCCCGTCTCCTTGACACATCATTTGTAGCCCAAACTGGAGAAGTGCACCTTTCATACGACCTCTACTCTGACTCCGTTCCTGGGGTATATCATTTCCGATGAGGGGTTTATGATGTGGACTCCGGCAAACTTCAAGCAGTCACTGAATGGCCAGACCCAACTCTCTCAAGGCCATACACGTTTTTTAGGGTTCGCTAATTACTACGTAAGTTTATACGGAGTTTTTCCACCATTGTGGCACCCTCCACTGCGCTCCACACAAAAAGGAGCTGATTCTCTTGCTTGGTCACCCGAGCTATCTCCGCCTTCATACACCTCAAGGAAGCCTTTATATCCGCCCCTATTCTCCGTCACCCAACATCGAACTTCCCTTCGTCCTGGGAGGTCGACGCTTCTAATTGCGGCACTGGTGCCGTTCTTTCCAGAGACCCACGCCCCAGATAAGTTACATCCTTGTGCATATTTTTCCAAGAAATTCTCATCTGCCGAGAGGAACTATGACCGTGGGTAACAGGGAACTTCTGGCCGTAGATGGCTCTTCAAGTGGAGACCCTGCTGGAGGGGTCAAAGAGCGTTTACTTTGTCACGGACCATAAGAACCTTCTTTACAGTGAGAACGCTCGACGCCTTGGTCCACGACAGGCTCGTTGGCCTCTTTTTTTTTCCTCGATTCGATTTTCACCTGTCCTTATTCCCGGGACCAAGAACATAAAGGCAACCGCCTCCCCGTATACATTCTTCTGAAGAGGCAAGAGGAATCGTTGGAGACTATCCTTCCACATGAGAGGATTCTCCCGCCACGTCCACTTTCAAGAATCTTGACAAGATTTGCACTCCCAACGCCATTCCCAAGGACTTGGTCGTTCCCGACAACAAACTCTTTATACCATCCAAATTTGTTCCAGAGGTCCTGTCTTGGGGTCACTCCTCTAAATCTGCAGTCATCCGGTTTTAAGAAGACTACTGATCTCATTCGTCGGAATTCTGTGGCCAGGATGTCTCAAGATATTCGGAGTTTACCCGCGCATGCCTCACGTGCGCTCAAGCAAGACTCTCCGTCAAAGACCTCAGGGTTTTCTGTTACCCTTCCAGTTCCCGACCGCCCCTGGTCCCACATTTCTATGCTACAAAGGAAACTTATCAAAATGTGGCGCTCTAAGTAATCAGATATACCCAATAATATTATAAATAGTAAGTGATACTTATACAAATAATACGATGCAGCTGTGACCCATTTGAGGTTTGCTAAGTCAATCCTCATTTAGAATAGTAGTGATGAAATGTCCGGGAAGCTCAATATATGTAAAAAAGAATGAAATACAATGGTGATAGTGCAATATTGTTAAGGTGAATGGATAATATCAAATACAGATGGCACTGCCTCAATATATACTCACAAACGTGTGAGGTTTATCAGGCACATAAAGCTATCTTTTAAGGTATTGTTGTTAGTAGCCTTCATCAGTCATCAGGAAATACAGCAGTCAATGCAGCCCCATACGATGTACTCCCAGGAACCTTAATCAAAGATACGACTGGACATAGTGCGACTGTATGTATCATTTATGAGGTAAGTCAAACAATTTACCTCACATGGTTTCAAATAGGGATAAAGCATTTAGATCTCAATGGATCTCTCCGGCCGGGTGAATGGTGTTTCAGCTCCCCCTCTCTCGTGGCGTGCGTTCCACCGGTGCGTTCCAAACCACCGGAAGTGATGTCATCCGCCGCGTCCACTTCCTGGGGTTCCGGCCCGTCTCAGGGATAGAGCGTCACTCTACGCGTTTCACCCACATAGGTTTCATCAGGAGTCACTCCTGCCAATGAAACCTATTTGGTGAAACGCGTAGAGTGACGCTCTATCCCTGAGACGGCCGGAACCCCAGGAAGTGGACGCGGCGGATGACATCACTTCCGGTGTTTGGAACGCACCGGTGGAACGCACGCCACAGAGAGTGGGAGCTGAAACACCATTCACCCGCCGGAGAGATCCATTGAGATCTAAATGCTTATCCCTATTTGAAACCATGTGAGTGTAAACTTGTTTGACTTACCTTCATAAATGATACATACAGTCTGCACTATGTCCATCCGTATCTGATTAAGTTTCCTGGAGTACATCTGTATGGGGCTGCATTGACTGCTGTATTTCCTGTGACTGAAGGACTAACAACAATACCTAAAAGATACCTTTATGTGCCTGATAACCTCACCGTTTGAGTATATATTGAGAGCAGTGCCATCTGTATTTGATATTATCCATTTCACCCACATTTCTATGGACTTCATCGTGGAGTTGCCCAAGTCCAGAGGAATGAACACTATCTTGGTGGTCGTGGACAGGTTCTCGAAGATGTCCCATTTCATTCCACTTAAAGGATTACCCACCTCCCCCGCCCTTGCTGATATCTTTACGGAGCAGATTTTCCGGATTCATGGGATCCCTTCATCCACTGTTTCTGACAGAGGTTCTCAGTTCGTATCCAAATTTTGGAGAGCTTTCACGAAGAGATTGGGCATCTCTTCTTTCTTCTCTTCCGCCTATCATCCTCAGTCCAATGGACAAACGGAGAGAATCAATCAATCCCTGGAGAAGTACCTGAGATGTTTTATATCCGATTTCCAGGATGATTGGGCTCAACTCCTCTCTTGGGCAGAGTATGCCGTCAATTCTGCAAAAAACGAGTCCACCCGGGAGTCACCCTTCTTTATAAATTATGGGTTCCACCCTCCCTGTCTTCCCATCCCAACATTTCCTCTGGAGTACCAGCCATAGATGAACGCATTTCTTCCCTCCAAACCGCATGGTCCAGGATTCAGTCTACCCTTCTCAACTCCTCCCGCAGATCGAAATTACAGGCCGATCGTCGTCGTCGTTCGGCGCCCAGTTACAAACCAGGGGATTTGGTATGGCTCTCCTCTAGGAATATCCACCTCAAGGTACCATCTCCTAAACTGGCACCTAAGTTCCTGGGACCCTTCCCTATTTGTGAACAAATCAATCCTGTGGCATTCCGGCTCCAACTACCACCCAGTATGAAGATTCCCAATGTCTTTCGTGTGTCTCTCTTAAAACCATTTATCTCCAGTCACTTCTTTCCGGATCAGACTCGTAAACCGGATCCCATTACGGTACAAAATAACGAGGAATACGAAGTTCACTCTCTTTTGGATTCTCGCCTATCCAGGGGTCAGCTCCAGTTCTTGGTGCAGTGGAAGGGCTTTGGCCCTGAAGAGAGATCTTGGGTACCTTCAAAGGACATTCATGCCACAGCCCTTCTTAAGTCCTTCAGGAAGAAGTTTCCAGAGAAACCGTTCTTGGACCGTCCTGAAGAGGGGGGTACTGTCAAGAATCGGCGTTCTCCTCGCCTCCCACACAGAGCACCCCCTCTCCGCAGGGAGCCCCTGGACCCACAAAACAATCCTGCCTTACCGTCCTCCACGGCTCCTCGCCCCTGCCGCCGTCACGGGATCACTCCCCTCGGCGATTCCTCTGCTCAGCGCAGGGCGCGCCCACGCCCTCCTGCACGCACACCTACACGCACGCCAGCCTCAGACGTTATGTGCATGCATTCCCAGCTTACAGAGTACACGCCTAACAGAGCACTTTTTACCACTGCTCCTGCAGTGAGGCGTCGCCCCCAAGCATCACACAGTTCCATGCAAATCAATGATTACACTCAGCTGGGCTGTAACACCTCCCTCCTATCAGGGAGGACTCCTTGCAGTCCTCCAGGCCTGCCCCCTTTTCCCATTGGCCTGCCCAGCTTTATTATGCCTGTGCTTCCCATCACTCGTCGCTCGACATAGTTCTGTATGGCAGCATTTGACTACTCTCTCAGTGACTCCTCAGGTATTGACGCGGATTGGACGACTACCCCTCTGGCTCTCGACTTCGGCTCTACTTGGACTTCGTGACTTCTGGCATCCCTGTAACACGGCTTATACCTTCGATCATTCGCAACTCTCCTATCCCTGATCTTGGCAACGGCAATAACTACTCCTCCTCTACTACCGGTACCGGCACGTATTGTCTTCATTACTATACCTGGCCTGGCAACACTAACACCACACTCCGGACGCGCTCCCTTTGCGGCGGGTGCATGTATCCCTACGTCCCACCTCAGCACAGGGGACGGGTCTGGTCTGCGGGCAGCACCGGCGTAACATTTTGTAAGAGTCCTAATCAGCCAAGTGGAGTCTGGTTGATTGCCTGTGTGCAATTAACCAGCACACTGCTGGATTTAGAGGCAGTTTATCTCAAACAGTGATAAGTCCCTATTACAGAAACACTTCAGATTTTGTTGTTCGTTAAGTCCACCTCCATTACTGGTACGCAAGAAATTTAAGCTTCCCTCCTAAGCAGCGCTGTATCCCTATCCAGTCTTCTAGGGTTTAATTTGTAAAAAAGGATGACAAAAACATGTATACACACAAGGGGCACTCAGCATTCAGCCCTCAACCCTCAGTGGTTTATTTCTCCATTAGTGACACTAAACATTTTAAACACCGTCACTTTAAGAAACAAACAAAATCATAAAAATAATATCTACTCCTGTCAGGAGTCTAACTCACATGCATATCCCTATCTGCAATTTTGGCTGGGTAAGCCAGTTACCAACTTTAAATAACACACATGTAACAGGGGACTTATCCCTGTTCACAAATGTGCCTCTAATCCAGCAGTGTGGTGGTTAACTGCTGGTATGCAATTAACTAACCCCACCTACCTGATTGCTTAGAAAAGCCTCTCTTGTGAGACAGGAAGGGACTCCTTAGCTCACTTGTGGGCTGAACTTTGGAGACAGAGCAGTGGTTCTTGAGTCTCCCAGGAGAGACTGACCAAGAGAACACAGACCTCTGGAGCTGACAAATAAGACTTCAAAACCTGGATGCTGACATTTTCTCTGCACACACGGGTGCGGTTCCAGGAGAGCAGAGAAGCTTACTCTACAGCAGCTAACAGATAAGACTTTCATTCTTAAGAGACTTCTTATATCTGCTTATTACATGCTATGTGTTTGGGGCTGGGAGAAATGCTTAACTAAGGGAGATGTGAATTAATTGCATAGGATTTCACTAGAAATACTCCCAAGTGAATAGAAGCTTTGTTCCCCCCCTGTGTTTGGATGATTTCCTGATGAAAAGGAAAAGGCACAATAAAGCCTTATTATAATTTCACCTTATAAAAGTCTCCAATTGTGTACCTCTGTGAACGTCCGTCTACAACACAGATATAACATTGAATCCTTAACTGTCAGATGGGGACCACGTCCCAATAGATTCTCAGATGCTGCAACACGTGAGGGGGCTGTCTACCCCGAACTGGATCCTTGGGAGCAGCATCCTCCCAGCCTCCAGGCTCTAAGAGAGACTGAAGCAGCCAACCTAACTGCAATATATTCCTCTTCCTCAATTAGGAGAGCAGGTGAGTGAAAACCAGAACCACTGTAAACTCTGGCCTGGAGTTTCCAAAACTGTGGAATGGATCATTTTTTTCTTCATTTTTTGCACTTTCTGCCTTAAATTGGACAGACAGCTGCCTAATATTCTGGGAATATGTCACAGTTCACTATCACTAAGTACAGGGCAAAGTAATTTAACAAACAGAGTTTATTCTGGGTAAACCAGCAAATACACAAATACACAATATATAAAACACTTACCACACTGGGGACAAGTCTCTAGTCTCACTAGGTGCAGGGACCTGCTTTAAATGGGTTTACCTTGTCCGCTTCTCTGCTTCAGGATATCAGAGTGCTGAACACATAGCAGCCACTCTGACATGTATCTCCAGCTTGTCACAGTCAAACTACACACTCTTTCGCAGAGTGTCTCTCAGATGGGCTAGTGCTCTGATCAGCAGTGTCCCTTATATATCCCTTGGTGGCTATCCTTTAACATTGAGCAAGGGCTGCCAGCCAAGAGAAACAGTGCCTGGGGCTCAGACCTGGTAACTGATTCTATCAACTAGTCCCCTACCTCTGTCCTGATCATATCATTTCTATGGAACAGCTCAGCTAAATGGATTACAGAAACTCCCTCCATAGAAATGATAGGAACAGACACATGATAAACCCAAGTGATTTAGAACGGCGCTGAACAGCAGTGATAGTGTAAAATCTCTAAAATCCTATTTAAAAGACACCACAGATGTTCTCCAACTTTTAGACAAAATAGTCTGGAGGGAGGACTTCATCTTGGCAACTATTGATGTCTCTTCCTTATACACCTCTATCCTACACAGTCTGGGATGTGAAGCTGTAAAATATTTTTTGAGTCAAGATTCTGAGCTTCAAGACACACAAATCCAATTTATTTTGGATGGTATTTCCTTTATACTTAATAAAAACTATTTTTGGTTTGAAGATGTTTTCTATATTCAGAAATGTGGCACCGCCATGGGGATGAGGTTTGCCCCCAGTTATGCCAACCTCTTCATGGGTTTTTGGGAGGAGAGTAACATCTGGCATAATGGTGTTCTGGGGGCGAACTTCGTCCTATGGCGGTGCTACATTGATGACATCATTTTAATTTGGCAGGGCGATCAACTTAATCTCGAATTGTTTCTAAATAATATGAATGCTAACACTTACAATTTGAAATTTACTTCAACAACTAGCAAGTCCTCATTACATTTTCTGGATCTCAATATCTATGTCCAAGACGGAAATCTTAAAACTAGGTCTTTTTTTAAAGACGTAGATAGTAATAACTATATTCTACGTTCAAGTTGTCATTACCATTTATGGATGGACAATGTCCCATACAATTAGTATAGAAGAATGCGTAGAAATTGCACTGATGATGAAGTCTTTGGACAACAATGTGAGATACTCAAATCACGATTCATCCAGAAAATAATATAGAGAAGAAGTCTTGGATAAAGCATTTGAGAAAGCAAAAGCTTTAGACAGAAAATATCTAATTAAATCTAATATCAGACAAAATAATTCTAATAACAACTTTGACACTGCATTTTTGACAACTTTTAATAGAGAAGCAAGTAATATTGGCAAAATAATTCGTAAACACTGGCACATCCTACGCAATGACCCTATATTGAAAAATGAAATTCCAGAGAATCCTAAAATAATCTTCAAAAAAGCAAAAAATTTGAAAAATATTATCGCTCCAAGTGCACTTAGGAAAATAGATACTAAAGAGAAAGGGTGGTTTCAAAAGCTTGAAGGATTCTTTGGTTGCTCAACTTGCAAGGCGTGTGAGTATAAGCAACCTGATAAAAAGAATTTTAGATCCAATAATCGGAATGAAAACTTTAAAATTAAACAATATATGAATTGTTACACTGAATATGTCATTTACGTATTAGAATGCCCCTGTGGGCTACAATACGTGGGTAAAACAAAAAGAGCCATTAAAAAACATATTATTGAACATTTGAGTAACATTAGACGAGGCGTAATGACGCATAGCGTCTCCAAACATTTTGCACTCTTTCACAATTCTAATCCTAAAGGCTTAGTATTCACTACCATTGAAAATGTCATTCAACACTGGAGAGGCCGAAGTAGGGATATAGATTTAAGCAAGTGTGAGATGTATTGGATCCATAGACTTAATACTCTTATACCTAATGGACTCAACGCAGATTTTGAATTAGCACCATTCCTTAACTAGCCTTGAGATCCATTTGTTGTGTATATACAATTGTTTGCTGATCTTCATCCAAGTTTGCTTTTATCTGTAGTCTCTGTCTATATATTACTAATGGGATCACTTACTATGGCTAATTTATATGCCTCCCTCACTAAGTTTGTCTAAAACTCTTATTAGCCTCTCATTATATTGTATGTAATGTGAATGATTTACTAATACCCTCTCTCTCTCTCCCTTTTGTCCCCATTTGCTTATTTACCCCGTTTACACATCTCTCTCCTGAGCTTATTGTTTAGTTTTAGTTTTTTAGTTATATGCTTTTTAATAAAGATTTTATTGCGCCGTTATGTATTTGGATCACAGTGTTATGTACTCCTGTATGAGAGAACCTGTGAGTAATTCGTTACCTAATTAAACAATTAAATAATTAAACCATATATTATTTAAGTAGTGTACCCACTAAGGGTGTTATTATGCTCCTGAGGAAGCTGACGCCAGTTCAGCAAAACGCGTAGAGCTTTCAACACCGCATGCAGTTGCTCCAGACTTGAAGGTGAAGGTGAAGAGCCTGCCATGCCGTTCCGTTACCTGCCTCTCCCTCCGTCCAACCGGAAGCTCTCGGTCCTTGACGGACGTGACGTCAGACGCTGTCCACCGCGATCTGACTGAGGGAACTTTGAAGTGAACGGCCAGACTACCACCTCTCCCGGCGTTAATCTACTGCCTCAAGAAAACCTTATGTGCCTGCTATCGATGTACACATTGTGAGTACATTTCTTATGCTTTTTTAATAATATAAATTCGTTTATTGGTCCACACCATGGTCTCTCCTTGTTGTCTTCTATGAATACCATCCTGAGTGAGAGCCCTCCTGAGTTTCCATCCACCATGTTCCCCGTTTATGCTGATTTTTCACTTACCTGTTGTAAGTAGGCAATCCAATTGAGCCAAAATTTCATTTGTTCTACAAGTGTCTGAATTTGCTGCACCATTTTTGTCTATTTCTTTTTTTGGGGTGTTCCTGAACCATCGCTCCCTTCAAAATCCTGGATGTCCAGGAACAGACACATAACATCATTTGCATTTTCAGGGCTGACATGTTAATTTCATCACCACTCAATACCAAGTATCTAAGCTGGGGGGAATTGCCAACACAGGAATAAATACAGACATAAGGTATTGATGTAAAAGACAGGACTTAGAATTACACACAGCTAGCCCACATTCCCTGTACTTCCCCAGAAATTACATACATGGGCTGAACTATACATTGCTTAGCCAGCCAAGTTATACGTTATTTTAGGGGTAACCAGCTTGGCTTTCTCTTCATTAGGTCAGCCAACTACCCCTACCGTCACACCTCCCCCCTCAAGAAGAAAGCTCTGGGGCAACCACCCCATCAGGTGGCGCCCCAAGCCTGGACAAACTGGAAGTCTTTAAGTCACAGCGATTGTCCTGTCGGGTGATACCATCCGTGTTGCCATGTTCACTGCCCTTTTTGTGTTGGATAGTGAAATCAAATTCCTGCAGGGCAAGACTCCAGCGCAATAGTTTCCCGTTCTCTCCAGACACACTCTGTAACCAGCTTAAGGGGTTATGATCCGTAATTACAGGGAAAGCTCGCCCATACACATAGGGCTGGAGCTTCCTCAATGGCCAGGCACTACTTTTCAATGATGGCATAAGCCACCTCCCGAGGTAGAAGCTTGCGACTCAGATAGACAATGGGGTGCTCCCTATCATCCTCGCCCACCTGGCTTAGAACAGCACCAATGCCATAGTCCGAGGGGCTGCTAGGATAGGAGCACTGGCCAGGGCTGTCTTGAGGGTTTAGAATGCGGTCTCGCATTCTGGAGACCAGGCTACCTGGACCAGGAGCCGCCTCTTGGTCAAGTCCATCAGGGGTTTGGCCAGGGCACTATATTGGGGCACAAATTTGCGGTAGTAGCCAGAGGTGCCTAGAAATGCTAAGACTTGCTTAGGTTAGGGACTGGGCAGCCTTCAATCACGTGTTTCTTGTTAGTTAGAATAAAGTCAATTTAATTCCTGACTCCATTGGGTCCATTCCATGTCCATTTTCTGTTTGGATTCTTCTGGAAGAATACATTCATGATATAGAAGTTTTCACATTCTGCAAATTCTACCAATCTGTCTCCACGTTCATTCCCGTTACCGTAACCATACTTACCCACTGATGCTTCATCTTTCTAATGGGCACCAACGTTTCCATTGAAATCTTCCATAACCATCTTGAGGTGAGAATTGTCTTTGTTGTTAAGTTGGTTGATTTTATGATAGAAGTCTCCACTTTATTGTCTGTGAGACGTGATGCTGGGGCATATACTTGGATGATTTGAAGCCTGTATCTCTGAGTGACAATTGTGGCTGCTCTTTCTAATGAGCTTTCATACTCCACTATGATGTTTTCCATCTCCTGTTAACTCCTGCAGCCTACTCCCCTGATTCTTCCATTATCTGTACCTCGGTAATAGAATAGGTGTCTGCTTTTGAGCTCAATGAGGCCTTCATCTTTCCTTCTTACTTCACTATGGCCAACAATATCCTGTTTAATATTTTCAAGCTCATCTTCCAGTTCTTGCAGTGCTATAGACAATATATCGTATTATAGGATATATAGGCCAAAGGATCCCAACTACTTAGATTGTAAGCTCTCCAGGGCAACGGTTTGCTTTCTTATTGTCTGATTTGGTTTGTTGCACTTATCATATTATAATTCCCTGTATTGTATTATCTCTTTTGTAAAGCGTTGAGTACACAGTTGGCGCTATATAAATAAGAACTACATACAATTTAAAGTCTTACCAGAAGGATCCTGTCCCACTCGATCATGTCTACCTGCTATATGTAAGGAGAGAGGTGGAAGCAGGGACCCTATAAGAGTTCCATTCTCACCTGGGTCATTGCCATCTTCACATGAGTCGTTAGACTGAGAATCCCCTAATAATGAGCTTTCCCTGCCTGTCTCAAATGGGGCTGTTTCATTTAATCTCTTTGTATCCTGAAAAATAACATACATATATAAGTGTGTGTATGTGTGTGTGTGTGTGTGTGTGTGTATCTATATCATCATCTTCTTCAGCCCTTGTCGATCCCGTTGGATGAAGATTCCTGCTTGTGTGTATGATGTATATACGTGTATACAGTGGTGAGAAATAGTTTGTCAATCACATGATACTTTTTCAACATTATTTATCCACAAATGATTCAACATTCAATATCCATGTGTGAAAAAGTTTGTGAATCTTTAAATTTAGTACCTGGTGGCGCCCCCTTGAAAAGCAATGACTTCAACTAAGCGTTTCCTGTAACTGTTGGTCAGTCTCTCACATTGGTTTTGAGGAATTTTGGCCCATTCTTCCTTACAGAACTACTTCAACTCAGTGATATTTCAGGGCTTCCTTGCATGGACAGTTCGCTTCAGGTCCTGCCACATCATTTCAATCAGGTCTAGGTCCAGACTTTGACTAGGCCATTTTAAAATGCGGAATTTCTTCTTCTGCAGCCATTCTTTTGTAGATCTACTTGTATGTTTAGGATTATTGTCTTACTGCATGACCCATGTTCGCTTCAGCTTCAGCTCACGGACGGGTGGCCTGACATTCTCCTCTAGGATCTTCTTATGCAATGCAGAATTCATGGTTGTATCAATGATAGCAAGCCGTACAAGTCCTGAGGCAGAAAAGCAGCCCCAAACCATCACAATCCCATCACCATGCTTGAGGGTTGGGATGAGTTTCTTCTGTTCGAACACAGTTTTGGTTTTCGCCAAACATAACGTTTCTCATTGAGACCAAAAAGTTCTACCTTTGACTCGTCTGTCCAGAGAACATTTTTGCAGAAGTCTTGTGGATCATCTATGTGTTCTTTGGTGAACTTCAGACAAGAGCAATGTTCTTTTAAGAGAGCAGTGGTTTCCTCCTGGCTATCCTTACATGAGCACCATTCTGGTTCAGTCTTTTTCTGATACTTGAGTCATGAACACTCACATTAGCCAAGGCGAGAGTGACCTGCAGATCCTTGGTTGTTACTGTTGGGAGCTTTGTAACTTCATGGATGATTTGCTGGTTTGTTCCTTGAGAGATTTTGATAGGACAACTGCACCTGCTTAGAGTGACTGTGGTCTTGAACTTTCTCCATTTGTCTGACGGTGGACTGGTGAAGCCCCAAATCCTTAGAAATTGTTTTGTAACCCTTTCAAGACTGATGAGCATCAATAACTGCTTTCCTGTGGTCCTCAGAGATTTCATTTGATTGTGGCATTCCTGTATGGTGAAGACCAAACTGACAAAGTTTCTGATCTTTATATAGGGTGGGGCCTCCCAAACTCACCCCTGAAGATCTACCTATTTAAATGGTTGATAATTTAGCTGATAAAACCAGGGTTTCACTTACTTTTGCACATACCCTGGCTCATAATTACTCATTCTTTGTCTAATTCATACATCATTTTGTTTCAAAAGACGTGGAATTGGTTAATCTAAACCCTATTGGATATTTAAGAAAAGACTGATTTTGATTCAAGAAGGTTTTCATGGAAAAACGATGAAATTTCCATAATTATCATTGGGGTTCACAAACATTTTCTCGCCACTGAATACACATTTGACTCTTGTGCTATGTAATGTAGTCATTATTAAAGATAGATAAGTTATAAGGCATTTATTAGGGGATACAGAATAGCAACATACCTTCCCAGGGTGACATACTCTGCTGATCATGACTCGATTACACCCCACTCCTACAAACACACTCTGCATGGAGCTGATAAGAGAGTGTGTGTCGGAAACCTGTAACACAAGTTGAACGAGCTGCACTGTATATTGATGCTGAGTAATTAACATGTTACACTGTATAAAGATGAATTATCTCTATACATTTCCCCCCACAGCGGGGCAGAAAGTACCTGGAAGTTACTGTAGCATGCCTCTCGGAAAGAATGGTTAGTGCTGTTTGATATCACACTATTTATCGCCTCTGCAGACACTGTTCCAGCCACTTGCAGATTCCGGTAATTCTGTAATGTAGAAGAGACCTAATGACAGGGACGTGTTTAATGGGTTAAAGGGTCAGTTCCACGTAGGGGCAAAGTGACCTAATGACAGGGACGTATTTAATGGTTTAAAGGGTCAGTTCCATGTGGAGGCAAAGTGAACTAATGGCAGCGACATGTTTAATGGGTTAAAGGGTCAATCCCACGTAGTGTAGGAGCAAAATGATCTAATGACAGGGACGTGTTTAATGGGTTAAAGGGTCAGTTCCACGTAGAGGCAAAGTGACCTAATGACTGTGACGTGTTGAATGCGCTACAGGCCATTGGCATTCATTTTTTTCTGTCCCGTGATGGACAGATATTAAGGGTGAGAATTAGCTGCAGAGAACATAGCAGAGATGCAGGCCACATAATGTTAAAGGAAGGGCCGGCCAGCCATGTAGAAACAGCTATTGGAGACAGTAGGAGCTCACGTACTGATAACGCTCTTGAGAGGTCCTTAAGGACTCTGTCTAGGACGGACTGGACGGATTCTCTCACCGCAGACTCGTTGACAAGTAAAATCTGATCCATTTCACGCACAATAGTTTGGTGGGTTCCTGTGTGCGAGGGAAAGGGAATCAAGTGGACAACAAGAGTGAAACCGAGGGAGAGGAGTGAAATAAGAGGTGAAGGGAGAGAGGGAGCATGTAAGAGAAGAGTAGAAAGAGAAGGCAGAAATAGGAGAGAGGATGAAGATGGGAGAGAGATGGAGTGAGAGGGAAAAGAGAAAGAGAAAAAGAGAGTGAGAAGAAAAAGGGAGTGGGTGGAGAGAAGGATGGAGAGAGGGATAGAAGAGGACAGAGAAGAAGAGAAGACAATGGAGAAAGGGGAAGAGAAAAGGAGAGAGAGGGAGAGAAAAAGAAGGTAAAGGGAGGGAGGGAGAGAAGATTAGAAGGGGAGGGGGAAGGAGAGAAGCAGAAAAGAACAAGGGAGAGAAGATTGAAGAGAGGAAATAAGAAGGAGGTAGTGATGGAAAAAAAAGAAAAGGGGAGAGGAGGGTAGAAAGAGGGAAGATGATAAAGAGGTGAGAAAGAAGAGGAAAAGGGGAGAGAGAGAGGGGGAACAAAAGAATGTGAGAGGGAGAGAAGAGGATAAGGAGAGGGAAAGGAGAAGGAGAGAGAAAGAGAGAGAAAAGAGGGGAGAGAAAAGTAAGGTGAAAGGTAGAGAAGAAGGGCGAGATGAAGGAGGGACAGAAGAAAGTTAATGAAAGAGAGGGAGTGTGAGAAAGAGAGGGAGTGTGAGAGAGAGAGTGAGAGAGACAGAGAGAGAGAGAGAGAGAGAGAGAGTGAGAGAGAGAGGGAGAGAGAAGAAGCATGATGGGAAACCTGTCCAACCTTGGACCTTGATAAGTAGGCACCATATTTATTACGTACCCGGAAGGTCTCTCAGCTCAGTGTGAAACGTATCGGAATACTCTAGAAAGAAGTAGAGTAGCAGTTCCTGCTTCTCCTGTTTCAAATAATCCTGAGGGTTGTCAGAGATCGGGAAAGAGTCGTATGCAATGTCCGGAATTGCTAAATCCATAAAAGACAAACACAACATGAGAGTATGAGAGCTTTGTAGAACTTCATAATCTTCCTCTAATTCCTTCTATTACCCTATATAACCTCTCCCTATAACTCCTCCTATTACCCCATATAGCTGCTCCCTATAACTCATCCTATTGCTCAATCTGTCTTATTTTGCTTGTAGTTATTTCCCTGTTCAATGTTTATTAAATTGTGTTTTATTCCTATAAAATGATCCGAAAACCTAAATTATAATGGCTGCTAACTAACAATATTAGATTTCACGAAAACCTTATCAGAGAAGCTCAGATATAAGACCGCTTCACCGATAAGACCCCTTGAAGTCTGCATAGAGAACAGCTCCGTGCTGCCTGGTGAAGTGGAGTAAATTGGGGAGAAGCAGTAGAGGTTGTCATGTGGACACTCTACTGCAGGCTTCGGGCCTTGTTAAATACAAAATGTAAATAAAATCAGAATATATAAATAATGGTGGTAATCTGCTTTATAAGGCATCACATGGAATATGCTTTCATTATAAAGATTTTTTTAGGGGAATTGCACCTGTCAGCAGCAAAATTACCTCCATCCAGAGTTTGATCCGTATTTAGGGTGAGGCGAAGGTTGTATTTTTCCCAGTTAGCGACACGAGAAGGATCCGTCAGGAACAAAATCTTATTATTTCTTAACCACAAAGGCAGTGAGGAAGCATAGAGATATATGTATGAGGAGGTAAGGAAAACAGGTCACTTTGCTCCTACGGGAGAATTAACCCATTAAACCTGTCGCTGTCATTAGATCAGGGCCGCAGACAGATTTCCCCAGGGCCAAGGACTAGAGTTACGACCGGGCCCGTGGCGGCAGGCTTGCGAGACCCCCCCCTCCCATTTCACACTTCATGAGCCCCCTCTATTTACCCCCCTGTTCCCATGTATTTATCCGTCTACGTCTCACTCCCTCACCCACTCTCACTCACCCCTTCCATCAATTACCCCACTCTCACTCAATTCCTCCCCCCCGACTCACATGTATTTCTCTCCCCTCTGTCTCATTCTTACTCCCTCTTTTCCTCCCTCACTCCCTCTCACTCATGCTCCCCACCCTGCATCAATTGCCCCACTCTCACTCAATTCCCCCTCCTTACACTCATACCCTTCGACACACATAATCCCCACCCACAAGATACATACCAAAACACCCCACACCAATACAAAAAACCTTCCCACCCCCAAATACATACAAAAGAAATCCACCCCCCCAAAATATACAAACCTACCCCTCCAAATACATAAAAAAGCACCACCTGAATACATACCAACCCCTCTATATATACCAACCCCCCCCCCAAATACATACCAACCCCGCAAATGCATACCACCACCCCAAATACATACCAGCCCCCCAAATACATACCAGCCCCCCAAATACATACCAAACCCCCCTCCCAAATACATACCAAACCCCCCTCCCAAATACATACCAAACACCCTCCCAAATACATAACAAACACCCCCCCAAATACATACTAAACACCCCCCCAAATACATACCAAACCACCTCCCAAATACATACTAAACACCCCCCCAAATACATACCAAAAACCCTCCAAATACATACCAAACTCCCCCAAATACATACCAAACACCCAACCCAAATACATACCAAACACCCCCCCAAAACTACCAAAAACCAACACCCCCAATCCATCCCAACCACCCCCCCCCAAATACATATAATCAGAAACTCATAGCTCCAACCCCCCCCCGTCCCAAATACTACCACAACCCCCCCAAATCATACCCGACCTCCCACCCCTCCCATACCCACACCCCCACCGCAAATTACATACCAAACCTCCTCCCCCAATACAGTACCAACAACCCCCCCAAATACATACCAAACAACCACCCAAATACATACCAAACACCCTCCCAAATACACACCAAACACCCCCCAAATACATACCAATCCCCCTCCCCCAAATACATACCAAACACCCTCCCAAATACATACCAATCCCCCTCCCCAAATACATACCAAACCTCCCCCCCAAATACATACCAATCCCCCTCCCCCAAATACATACCAAACGTCCCCCCCCCAAATACATACCAATCCCACTCCCCCAAATACATACCAAACCTCCCCCCCCAAATACATAGCAATCCCCCTCCCCCAAATACATACCAATCCCCCTCCCCCAATACATACAAAAAACACCCCCAATACCCCAAATACATATATATTTAAAAAAAACACCACATAAATACATATTTAACTACCTTGGGGATGGCCTCAGGCCGCTGGACGGGCCCGGTGGCTGCAGGGGGGCCCGGCTGCCGGTTCTCTCCTTGACACCGGGCCCCGGCTCTCCCCCAGCTGCGGGCCTCCATCACTGACTGTCCTGCGCTGAGCTTCTGACGCTGGCGCGCCCCGGGCCTCTCTCTCTTGCCGGTGCATGCCGGAAGCTGAGGCCAGATTGCTTCCAGCGCGCATCGCCGTCAGAGAGGCCCGGCGTGCCAGAAGCTCAGTGTGGGACAGTCAGTGATGGAGACCAGCAACTGGGGGAGAGCCGGAGCCCGGCGGTAATGAGAGGACCGCCAGCCGGGCCCCCCGCAGCCACTGGGCCATGGACACCTGTCCCGGCTCTGCCCCCGTCGCCGGCCCTGCATTAGGTCACTTGGCCCCTACGTGGGACTGACCCTTTAACCCAAGGGTGAGCAAAGTTTTTAACCTGCGCCCCCCCCCCCCCCCCCTGCCTGCTTACCTCCCGGCTCGCGCCCCCCCTCCTCCTCGGCTCCAGCGTGAAATGGTCCCACGTTGCCATGGCAACGTGAGGTTACATGACTCCGCTGCATCATTTGCCGCCGGTTACCATGGTGACGCGTCGCCAAAGATCAGGTAGGAGAAGCTGCAGAGGCCTCGCTTGGTCCTCCCGGCATTTAATTTAAATGCCTTGGGGGAGAGCGCAGGATGCTGCGCCCCCCCCCCCCCATGAAAATCTCCCGCCCCCCACTTTGCGCACCCTTGCTTTAACCCATTAACCACATCCCTGTCACTAGGTCACTTTGCTTCTACATGGGACTGACCCATTAACCCATTAAACACGTCCCCGTCATTAGGTCACTTTGCTCCTACGTAGGACTGACCCTTTAACCCATTAAACACAGAACTGTCATTAGGTCACTTTGCTCCTACGTAGGACTGACCCTTTAACCCATTAAACACAGCACTGTCATTAGGTCACTTGCTTATATGTGGGACTGACCCTTTAAAAATTACATAGGAAAACGACTCTATTGACACTATTATATAAAACGCTAAACCATAAAATGGATATATATATGGAAGATATTCTAGAAGGTTTGTTAGGGAACATTTTCAGGCAGGGGTTAACCGCAGCTATGAGATTAAGTGTAAGTTCTCCAGTCAAACACATTTCTCCTAAATGTTTGGGGATCAGAAGCTTATAGGGTAAGCCAGCTATGGGGTGGAGTTTAGGACAATTTAAGGTAATGTTGCTCTTATCTGATCTGCAAATATAAACCACAAGCAATGATTAATTAATTCATTACAAATCCCTTATAAAATGAACATTAGCAACCTCTTACAGAGAAGGAAGAGAGAAAAAGCGAGGGAGAGGCAGAGAGATAGGATGGAAAGAAAGTCACTGTGATCCCAAAGTCACAGTGATCAGGGTAATATATATAAGATGCCCTCCAGAAATTCAGAATGTCATCCAGGTTTAAAACACTGTGAAAAATCCTTGCTTGGCCCTATAAGTGTGATCATTATTTATTAGTGTGCCGAAGGGAAGATTAACTGAGTTTTCCAGAAGGAAAATACGCTCCCTCCTTGTTAAGAAGAAACGATTATCCGCTTCAAATATGGCGTAACGTACCTAGGATAGTTCACTCTGTGGATAAGCAGGTTGATCCCGTTCTGGGTGAAGATCCCATCTGTAGGGCTGGTAATTAAAAATAGAAACCCTTTTAAGATCAGACAGTGGACCAAAAAACAACTTCTGCTAAAGAATGGCACCATCTAATGTGCTTCTTAATCTAATGGCTAATATCTGGCTGTTTTTGTTTCAATGAAAATTAATTACTGTTGCATTTCTTTCCGGCCCTCTAAATAGGGCGATCTTTATCAATCAAGTGTTTTATTTACCCTTATCAGAGAGCCAATTATTATTACTCTTATTATTATTACTAGTAAATACATAAGAGACAGTTGTCGTTGGCATACTTTCCCCACATTCTCTGCCCTCCCTTCTCTGTCTCACTCCCTCTTCTCTCTCCCCCTTCTCTCTTTTCCCCCCAATCTTCGCTCTCTACGCCTTCTCTCTCTTTCCTCCCTTTTCTCTCTCTTTCCCCCCTTCTCTATCTCCCCCCTCCCCCCTTCTCTCTCTCCCCCCCTCCACCCCCCCTTCTCTCTCTCCCACCCTCCATCCCCCCTTCATTCTCTCCCACCCTTCTTAGCGCCAAAGTTAATGATACCATTATGGAGAAAGAACTGCTAGCTATCCGGGCAGCGTTCCTAGCATGCAGACACTTATTGGAGGGTGCCGAACATGAGGTTGAATTATGGACAGCTCATAAAAACCAATGCACCAACCAGCGTTTAGCCCGCTGGGCCTTATTCTTTTCCCATTACCGTTTAACCGTAACCTACATACCAGGGGAAAGCAATGGTAAAGCGGGTGCCCTCTCACGTAAAGATCCCCCTTTGTTTTCACATGCCACCATTATGAAATATTTTACATTAAAGAAACAAAACGAATCGGCTCAAACTTTAAGTTTGAAGAACTTTTTAGATCTTTTTTTTTTTCAAGATAAGATGAACTTTTACTTTTTGAAGAGCATTTTTTTTCACTCGCCTTTATTAGCGGAAGAATAAATTGTGTTTGAGAACTACTGTCGCGGCCGAGTTTATTCTAACATTTGCCCGGTCTCGGCCGCGACAGATACCGGGCGCGCGCCGAGGTGTCCCGTGCGCGCGCCAGAGCCTCGGAGGATCGGTCCTCCGATTGGGGCTTCCCCCTCCCCTCTCCGGGTCCGCCGGGTCCCCCGGAACCCCCCACCGCCATCCCCCACATTAGGAGCAACCCAGGGCTCCCTCGGGGAGCCCTGGGCACGCGCGCCATGCGCGCACGCTCCCGATGAAGCGTGACCGCGCGTCACACGCCGAGGGAATTCAATGCAAAAGCCGGGAAACCTTGCGGCTCTAGCCGAATTAGAATAAACAGTGTCGCCTCTGTAACATCCATTGACATTGACATTGATTTTCAGTGTGAAAGCACAGCAGGGGTGCGCAAACTGGGGGGGGCGCGAGACTTTCTGGGGGGAGCGCGGCGCTTACAGAGGCCCCACACTCTTCCCCAAAGCATTTCAATGAAATGCCGGGGGATTGCGCGCGAGGCCTCGGTAAGTTCCATTACATGATCTCCGGCGGCTTCTGGTAACCGCCATGGCAAGGTGGCATCAAATGACGTCGGTGACAAGGTAAGCGGGGGGGAACGAGCAGGGGGGGAGAGCAGGCAGTGGTGCGAAGACTAAAAAGTTTGCGCACCCCTGGAGTAGAGCATGCAGTCTGTGTGTTACTTGTGAAGATGGGACTCATGTGCTAAGGCTGAGAAAGCGGCAATAATGACCGGCTGCCCCTTACAGATCGGCAAGGGCCTGAGGCAACAACTCGGTCGGTGACAGATACAAGCAAGAATAGCTCTACCAAGAATAGGCCTAAGCCAGTATGGCCAGCAAGAGAACTGACACTTATGTGTCTGCCGGCGTGATTCCATCTCAGTAAGAGAAAGGTAGGCAAAGATTTGTACATGAGGGCATATGTAGTATACTATATAATGTCGAAAAGCTATTTTGTAAATGGCAGAGCACTACAAAAATATGTGATGTGGGCTAGTATGTATCATAAAAAGGCACTTTTATTGAGTAATAGTAACAAGGAGGCACTTAACCCTAGAGTGACCAGATGTCCCGTTTTTTTCGGGTGCTGTCCCGGGTTCACGCATGTGCACCAGCAGCTGGCTGGTGCCGATCGTGCATGCGCGTGAGCGACCGGCAAATGCCATTCACGCAAGCGCAGTCGGCAGGTGCCAATCGCGTATGCACACGAGCAGCCGGCAGGTGGCGATCGTGCATGCACGGTCGGCAAGCGCTCTTCGCGCATGCGCTCTTGGCACTTGCCAACTGACCATGCGTGACATTTGTCCCGGTTACCGCCGGGGCAAAATATGGTCACCCTACTTAAGCCTCCAACACGTTTCGTGGTACACAGCGCTCTATCAAGGACCGTCAAATCAATTATATTTTGTATTTTGAGATTCTAAATTTACATAGCAGCAATACACAGTGGTTCACAGAAATACTCCTGCTAATTTGCTATACCTAGAACAACGCTTTCATCAAAGACGCTGCCTCCTTTTTTCATCTGGAAAAAATGACATAGAGACCTACCTGAAAGTTTTCCAGGAGACTGCAGCATCTATTCTCACGCAGTAATGAAGTGTTATCTAAAAAAGAATGTATTCATTTATATAACAATGTTGTTCAAAAGTATTGTTTTTTCAGTAAAAGGACTTTTAAATGATCTTTATATCTTTAAACATTTCCTTGGTCCAAAAAGCTGTAGTCTGCCTTGTGGTGATAAACCAGTTTCTCTCTTTTACACTCAGAAGAGCAGGGTTTCAATCTGCAAGTGTAGCCATTTCAATTCCAGATTCAATTTATCAAAAGAATTCGCTTTCTTAGGCTGCGTCCATACAGCTTTAGTCCGAGCGGAGGCGTGTGCCTGCGTGACGTCACCAGCGTGAAGCGAGTGCGTTTTTTGGCCATGCTAGACTCGCTGTGGGGGGTGTGTCTAGGGGCGTCATGGAGCTGGTTCGGCCTCATTGGGCGAACCGCTCATGTGAACTGTTCGCCCCCTCCTGCTGTCGTGCGTGCGCCAGCACGGTCTTTGGGCGCGATCAATGCATTAAGGCAATGTGATCGCGCCCCACACGGACGCCTCCGCGCGGTCTGCGGCAGCATGGACTTAGCCTTAGAAAGCTGTAACTAGCCTTACATTGCATTCCTATATGCTGCCTGTTTAAAAATGAATCAGTATCTTATTTGCGTCAGGTCTTTTTAATTCTGTTCTTATCTGGTAATTACAATTCGTCCACTGTATCTATTTGACTAATGACACCTACACATTATGATATACAGTATAATACATAAATATTCCTAAAAATTTAAAATTAGGGTAAAACATTATTTTTTTAAAATGTGTCCACCGGGATTTGAACCGGGAAATATAAGTTCCTGTTCAGTCAGGCATTCATATGGTTCCATAGTGTAGTGGTTATCACGTCTGCTTTACACGCAGAAGGTCCTGGGTTCGATCCCCAGTGGAACCACCTTTAACGCAACTTGTTGTTGTTTTTTTGTAAAGCAGGTGTGATAACCACATTGGAAAAGTCTCACATGTTGAAAGACAATGGTTGTACAGCAATAGCGGTCATTTGAATTTATCACACCATCGGGTGCTTTCGTCTAATAACACTGTGTTCAACAAGAGTCCTATTCACTAAAAGGTAGTCTTGCTTATGAGAAGTTAGTCACACAGTCTCGCTCATGACAAATGTGTCTTACTCATCGGAAAGATGTCTCACTTAATGCAAGGATCTCTCACTTATTGGGATGGTGATCTCACTCATTGGATGACAGGCCTTCTAGATCTGTGACAACCACAGCTGCTAGAGCATGCTAGATGAGGTCTGAATATGATCAGCAAAGTAGTATCACCATCTCCCTATGTCTTACTTGGGATATGACCTCTAGAACTGGACACAGGACTCTAGATCAATTATGTGTAAAGTGGTATATAACCACTTTAGAGTCTAGAGGCGCGATCAATGCCATAAGGCAATGTGATCGCGCCCCACACGGACGCCTCCGCGCGGTCTGCGGCAGCATGGACTTAGCCTTAGAAAGCTGTAACTAGCCTTACATTGCATTCCTATATGCTACCTGTTTAAAAATGAATCAGTATCTTATTTGCGTCAGGTATTTTTAATTCTGTTCTTATCTGGTAATTACAATTCGTCCGCTGTATCTATTTGACTAATGACACCTACACATTATGATATACAGTATAATACATAAATATTCCTAACAATTTAAAATTAGGGTAAAACATAATTTTTTTCAAATGTGTCCACCGGGATTTGAACCGGGAAATATCTGTTCCTGTTCAGTCAAGCATCCATATGGTTCCATAGTGTAGTGGTTATCACGTCTGCTTTACACGCAGAAGGTCCTGGGTTCGATCCCCAGTGGAACCATGAAATTAGTTTTAAACGGGTCAACTATCATTTGAAAAATAAGGCAGAGAATTTACTGTTAATTTAGTGTAAATCATAAATAAATACAATAGTATCATTTATAATAACAGAAAATTGACTAATACTTTTACATACGGGCAGTAGGAATTTCTGAGGACAATCTACATTAAAACCACCTTTATCAACAATTTTACATCAAGGCGGCAGTCCACGCTGCTTTTTTTGGGGGGAGGCCCTATTTTGATAATTACACATATTTAGTGTGTAATCCATAGAATATAAATAATAATCTATATTCGATAATAAATACATTCCTTTTCAATTTAAATCAGCTAAAAACTACAAATATGAGAACCCTGGAGAGTGGGGAATCCCCCAGGTACAGATGCATGAACAAATCCACATTCAATATCACCAGGTTTAGCAGAAGAAGAGCCTCTTGACTCTTCATTTTTGTCTCTAAGGCTGCGGCCACAGTACCTGCGCTGCATGCGCGTCAGCGAGGCTGGCGCGCGTGCAGCTGATTCCCCTGGTCTGCAGGGAGCAGACCAAAAGACAGGGGGGGGGGGGGGGGGGCGGGGGGAGGGGTCACGGCCGTGACGTCACCCGGCAGGTTCGCCCTCATTGGCTGAACCGCCGGGGGGCGTGGCTTAGCGCTCCGTCACGACTCCTGATCACAATTCTCTTGCGAGCAGGAGTCACTGTCGGCAGAGCGCAGCGCCCCCACCTCGCAGCGGTACCGGTCCCATTGTGCAGCGGCTATTGTCCCTGCAGCGTCCCCAACTGCGGGCGCTGCAGTAGCCAGCGGGGACCTGGCCTTAGGCCTCGGGGATGGTGCCTTGGGCCGCGCTGATCCACGCTCCTGCTCTGCCTCGCCTGCTCAAACTGGAGCTTTTTTGTGTCCTGGCAGGTGAGGCAGTGAGCGCGCTTTGGGGGCGGGGGCGGAGGCGTGGCGGGAGGCGGGGCTAGTCCCTCGCTCCCATTGGATGTGAGCGGTCACGTGACCGCTCCTCCGCTCCTGAGCGGCAAATTTTAAATTTGCCTGTCTCTCCAAAATATCTGAGCCTCCGCACGCATGCGGAGTGGCTGCTAAAGCCGCGCTGATGACAGATGCAGTGGGTAAGTGCATCTGCTCAGCGTAGCTCAGCACGGCTCAGCAAGGCTCACCGTACTATGTCCCAGGCCTTAGGCTGCGGTCAGGGTGACGCTGAGCGGGTGCTCACGCTCACGCTGGCCGCGATGAAACACATTGCAGCAATGTGTGTGGTCAGCGTGAGCGAGCGCCTGTGCATGCTGGGCGCGTAGCTGCTTGCCAAACCAAGCAAAATTGAATTTGCCTCTCGCTGGCACGTCACGTGAGCGGTTCGCCCAACGAGGGCGAACCAGCTCCGTGACGTCATGGCTGCGCCCCCCAACACGCCGCCCTGCACACGCACCAAGCCAGGCACAAATCTCCCAGCCGAGGAGGGAGTGTGACGTCGCCGCGCACAAGCTCCAGCGTGCTCGCTCCCAGCGTGGCCGCAGCCTTACAGTTCTATAGTGTAGTGGTTACCACATCTGATTCATACACAGACGATCCTGGGTTCAATGCCCAGAGAAACCATATCCCATTTTTTGCCACTTCAAAATGTTAATTACATACGTTTATCTATACACATACACAACACAACACATATGTACACATTTCTTTAAACTGGAAAAAAGAACATTAGTATATCTACCTTAGGGTGTACAATGCTGACCCTGTATAGAAATTGTAGTATTTCCAAACACTCTGTTCTCAGTTTAGCTTTTGTGTCATGCACCTATAAAAAAATCACACATTACAAGTAAGGAAACATATATTAAAAGGGTTCATTTAGTTATCAAATAGGATTATCAGGGAAAATCTCAGACAGTCTTCCGTTTGTATCTAATGTAGGGAGACCTTTTGACTCAAGATTATCAGGGAAAGGCTCAAATGTATGTGTGTATGTCTTTATTTATACTGCGCTATTAGTGTAAATAGCGCTTCACAGCAGTAATACACGTGACAATCATATAAATAACAAATAATACAAATAAAAGATCATGGGAATAAGTGCTTCAGACATAAAAGTGAAATTTTGGAAGTGGAGTCCCTGCTCCGAGGAGCTTACAATCTAATTGGTAGGTAGGAAGAACGTACAGAGACAGCAGGAGGGCGTTCTGGTAAGTGCGTCTGCAGGGGGCCAAGCTTTATGTACCATGTGTCAATTATTATCCACGGTGCTACTCATATGCTTCTTTAAGCAAGTGTGTCTTAAGGTGAGTCTTAAAGGTGGATAGAGAGGGTGCTAGTCGGGTATTGAGGGGAAGGGCATTCCAGAGGTGTGGGGCAGTCAGTGAGAAAGGTTTAAGGCGGTGAGGGCTTTAGATACAAAGGGGGTAGAGAGAAGACATCCTTGAGCAGAACGCAATAGTCGGGATGGTGCATAGCGAGAAATTAGGGCTGAGATGTAAGGAGGGGCAGAAGAGTGTAAAGCTTTAAAAGTGAGGAGGAGAATTGAGTGTGACATACGTAATTTAATCGGAAGCCAGGAGAGGGATTTGAGCAGGGGAGACGCTGAGACAGATTTAGGAAAGAGTAGAGTGATTCTAGCAGCAGCGTTTAGGATAGATTGTAGGGGAGACGGGTCAACTATCATTTGAAAAATAAAGCAGAGAGAATTTACTGTTAATTTAGTGTAAATCATAAATAAATACAATAGTATAATTTATAATAACAGAAAATTGACTAATACTTTTACATACGGGCAGTAGGAATTTCTGAGGACAATCTACATTAAAACCACCTTTATCAACAATTTTACATCAAGGCGGCAGTCCACGCTGCTTTTTTGGGGGGAGGCCCTATTTTGATAATTACACATATTTAGTGTGTAATCCATAGAATATAAATAATAATCTATATTCGATAATAAATACATTCTTTTTCAATTTAAATCAGCTAAAAACTACAAATATGAGAACCCTGGAGAGGGGGGAATCCCCCAGGTACAGATGCATGAACAAATCCACATTCAATATCACCAGGTTTAGCAGAAGAGTCTCTTGACTCTTCATATTTGTCTCTAAGGCTGCGGCCACAGTACCTGCGCTGCATGCGCGTCAGCGAGGCTGGCGGCGCGTGCAGCCGATTCCCCTGGTCTGCAGGGAGCTGCAGACCAAAAGACAGGGGGGGCGTGACGGGGTAGGGGGCACGGCCGTGACGTCACCCGGCAGGTTCGCCCTCATTGGCTGAACCGCCGGGGGGGCGTGGCTTAGCGCTCTGTCGCGACTCCTGATCACAATTCTCTTGCGAGCAGGAGTCACTGTCGGCAGAGCTCAGCGCCCCCCCCTTGCAGCGGGCCCGGTCCCATTGTGCAGCGGCTATTGTCCCTGCAGCGTCCCCAACAGCGGGCGCTGCAGTAGCCAGCGGGGACCTGGCCTTAGGCCTCGGGCATGGTGCCTCGGGCCGCGCTGATCCACGCTCCTGCTCTGCCTCGCCTGCTCAAACTGGAGCTTTTTTGTGTCCTGGCAGGTGAGGCAGTGAGCGCACTTTGGGGGCGGGGACGGAGGCGGAACGGAGGCGTGGCGGAAGGCGGGGCTAGTTCCTCGCTCCCATTGGATGTGAGCGGTCACGTGACCTCTCCTCCGCTTTGCCTGTCTCTCCAAAATATCTGAGCCTCCGCACGCATGCAGAGTGGCTGCTAAAGCCGCGCTGATGACAGATGCAGGGGGTTAGTGCATCTGCTCCGCGTGGCTCAGCACGGCTCAGCAAGGCTCACCGTACTATGTCCCAGGCCTTAGGCTGCGGCCAGGGTGACGCTGAGCGGGTGCTCACGCTCACGCTGGCTGCGATGAAACACATTGCAGCCGGACAACAGGAGGTTGCAGTAATCGATACGGGAGAGAATGAGGGCCTGAGTCAGAGTTTTAGCAGTCGAACAACAGAGGAAAGGGCGTATCTTTGTAATATTGCAGAGGCAAAAGCGACAGGTTTTAGAAACGTTTTGCATGTGAGCAGAGAATGTGAGAGAGGAGTCGTGTGACCCCTATGCAGCGTGCTTGGGCTACTGGGTGAATGATAGTACTACCAACAGTAATGTGGAAGGAGGTAGTAGGGCCAGGTTTGGGAGGAAGTATGAGGAGCTCTGTTTTTGCCATGTTAAATTTAAGTCGGTGTAGGGCCATCCAGGATGATATTGAAGAGAGCCATTCAGAAACTTTGGTCTGTACAGCAGGTGTAAGGTCAGGGGTTGAAAAGTACATTTGAGTGTCGTCAGCATAGAGGTGATATTTAAACCAAAGAGATGTGATTAGGTCACCTAGAGAAAGTGTGTACAGGAAAAGAGAAGGGGTCCCAGGACAGAGCCCCGGGGTACCCCCACAGAGAGATCGATAGAGGAGGACGTGTTAGCAGAAGAGACACTGTGTTACGATTGTGCTCGCCACAAACCGGGACCGGACCGCGGGGCTGAGGTGGGGTTATATAATCACCGACATTAGTCCGCGCAGACTGATCCGGAGTGCGCAGTTCATAGTCGTACATAGCAGGGTCAGGATTGGAGAAGGCAGCATCGTCGTTATTCAAGCAGGAGTTCGGCAACAGGTAGTCAGGAGTTCCCCGCTTCAGCTTAGGAGCGTGAGCGCGGGGGTGGCCTCTGCACGAGGAGCGGGCTCGGCCCATGACGCCGGTCTCAGCAGGGGGAGACAACAGGCTGGCCGAAGTACACCGCGGGGCAGCGTCGGGGAAAACCAACGCTTCAGCACAGAAGTCCAAAGCAGGCCTCTGCGTGGAGAATAGCAGCAGGCTTCAGGAAACGAAGGATAACCTCTGCTAGGAGAGAATGCAGCAGGTACCAGGAATCTGTGCTGGCTAAACAACTCTTCAGCACAGGAGTCAGGAACAGGTCGCGTGGAGAGTAGCAACAAGCCTCAGGATAATCAGGAAACACAGGCCTCTACGTGGAGAGTAGTAGCAGGCCTCAGGATACTCAGGAAACACAGGCCTCTGCGTGGAACCTAGCAGCAGGCCTCCGGATACTCAGGAACTAGAGATGAGAACTAGAGAGGTTAGTACACAAGGAGACAAGCCAGACGGCTTGTGGCAGAGACAGTAACGTCCAGAGAAGGATTATGCTCGGCTCTGATTCAGAGCCAAAGCCCAACATATAAAGGGCAGAGATCCAATCACAGGGGGATGGTGTGTGAGCATTCCTCCAATGATGGAGCACAGGGCAGAAGCTGCAATGAGAGGCAACACATGTGCCATTGTTTGCCAGAGGAAGCTTTTGTAACTGCATAGGTCTGCAAGGCTAGAATCAAAGCCAGGAGAGGATTCCTTACACACTGAAAGTACGATGGGAGAAGTAAGAGGAGATCCAGGATAGAGCTTTGTTCCGAATACCAAGAGTATGGAGAATGTGAAGGAGAAGAGGGTGGTCCACGGTGTCAAATGCTGCCGAGAGGTCGAGTAATATGAGCAGAGTGTAATGACCTCTGTCTTTGGCAGCATGGAGGTCATCAGTTATTTTAGTGAGGGCTGTTTCAGTCGAGTGAGCAGTGCGGAAGCCAGATTGTAGATGGTCTAGGAGAAAATGAGTGTTGAGAAAGTGGAGCAAGCGAGAGAATACAAGACGTTCAAGGAGTTTAGAGGCAAAAGGCAGGAGGGAGACAGGTCGATAGTTAGAAAGACAGGTAGGGTCAAGCTTGCTGTTTTTGAGTAATGGTATAACTGTTGCATGTTTGAAGGAGGAGGGAAAGGTACCAGAGTAGAGTGAAGAGTTAAAAATGTGTGTGTGCGTAGGGGTTATAGTAGGAACAAGAGGTTTTAGGAGATGAGGGGGAATGGGGTCAAGAGGGCAAGTGGTAGAGGGAGAGGAGGAGATCAGCAGTGACACATCCTCCTCTTAGACAGCGGAAAAAGAGTCAAGGAAGGCAGGAGAGTTGGGAAGCGGTGTTGGATGGGAGGAGGAAACAGAGGAGATGTTCTGACGTATGGATTCCACTTTTTCCTTAAAATAGTCAGCAAAGTCCTGAGGTGAGATGGAGGAAGAAGAAGAGGCATCTGAGTGTGGTTTGAGTAGAGAGTCAAAGACAGAAAAGAGTCGTCGTGGGTTAGATTTGTGCGTATTGATTAGTGAAGAAAAGTAGGTTTGTTTAGCTTGAGAGAGGGCAGAGTTGAAACAGGATAGCATAAATTTGCCGTGAAGGAAGTCTGCGAGAGTGTGAGATTTCCTCCAGTGACGTTCAGAGGAACGAGTGGAGGAACGCAGCATGCGCGTTAGAAATTTAGCCAGGGTCTGGGGTTAGAAGGGCGAGGTACTGAGTTTATATCTAATCTGGAATGATTTCCTTACTCCAGATTAAAAAAGACATGATCAGACAGTCCTGGGTTTATATCTAATGTAAAATGAACTGACTCTAGATTATCAGGGACAGGCTCAAACAGTCCTGAGTTTATATCTAATGTAGAGTGACCTCCTGACTGCAGATTATCAGGGGCAGGATCAGATAGTCCTGGGTTCAAATATAATGTAAAATGATCTCCCAACTACAGATTATCAGGTAATTAAAACTGAATAACACAAACCTCAAAATCTAATCGGAGAAGTGTCACTTCCATCAAACTATGAGGACAGTCGTTTTCTTTACGATGATGTATTATTCGAATTGGGAAGGTAGTCAGTAACAAGAGCATATCTGCAGAAACCACAAGTTAAAATGTTATATGAGGATATTGAATAAATGTTAAATGTGTCTTTTAAATCAGCACTAGTCCCCGATCCCTCTGAAGAATTTATATGTGTAATTCTGAAACCTGGGTCCCAAAACCCTGGCTTTATCTATCCTCCATTTATGGATACGCAATCTTTAGCAAAGAGACGAATTGGGTTTTTTAGTTGAGTTTTAGCGCCCGTGCGTTTCGCCGCGGCAGTTTTTGCAGTAATTAGGAAAACGCTCTGAGCTTGGATCACATAAACAAATACACAAGTAAACTCAGTGTTAATTGTATTTAGTGACCCATCATGATAATAGATAACAAGGCGTAATATGATATAGGCTGTGTTGTGAGTATTAGTCAGTCAATCAGAATATATCGTCGTTGTATAGGTAAAAGTCACTAACTACATTCTGTGAGTACCGGGGAAAAGGCGATTAAATGTTCTTTTTGACATTATTTCAAAATCTTAGTTAATGAGTTTTATATTTTGGTAACTCTAAACGATGACTAAATCAGCACTTAATACGTTTTTCAATAGAAATATCAAGAAATTTCAAGTCTGGAAGAAGTGCACTTAGTGAGTTTTTGCCAAAAAGCATTTAATACTTTTCACCTCTACAAAGACAATATATAGATAAGTGTGTTTTTGTGTTTAAACAATTTGCCATCACCAACATTTTATATATTACAGTATATAAACTGTATGTTAACTTCTGTATATAACTTACTGCTTTAGTACAAATAGTTAGGGATTAGTGATATTAAGGAAATGATAATATACACAATATAATAATCATATATCATCTTCAGACTATTTTCTTAAATAGCCCCCAAGCCTCATAAAACGTGCCTCTATTTCTCTAAACCAGTATTGCTGGAATCTACAACCCCGAAAAGCACCCACTACAATCCCTCTCTGTCTAACCTTCTCAGTAATATTTATTCTCTGGAAACAGTGAGCTGTTCTTAACAACATCAACCTTAATTGGTTTTACCCTAAAAACAAAATCTAACCACAATTCAAGTCTCTAAACGTAACAATTAATTTCTCAACCAACGCGAACCAATCTAAAATCATACCAATAGTCATCGCTAGATTAGATCAATTTAACCAGAATCCAATGCTCTGGTATTTATCGGAAATGTTCAGTGACCGTGCAATTAGCGTATTGTGTACGTAAAATCAAACTGTTCAAACCGCGCCCTAAAATACTACTCACTACAACATGTAGAAATGTACATCGTTAGCAATTTCTTGAAGACTTCACTAACGGCCCGTGGTATAAAATCAATTTGATACCTGACTGATCTCACACTTGAGTATTTCCAATCTGTTACCTAAAATGTTGTGCTATCCCAGCTCCGTGACACAGAATCTGTGAGGTCTATCTTCCCTGGGCTACATGGGATCTTACTGACCCGTACTGCGTTAGCAATGCTTTGTGGAATAGAGTCAAATTAATTGACCTAAATAATGACAAATACATGCGGAATACATGCTCAAAGCAGACAAGACTAAAAAAAAGCCCAATATTACTCTGAACATTTATATCTAAACACATCAAATCCTGAAAAATTCTGGTAGGCTCTCAATAATATATTGAATACTTTGTGGGAGGAGCCACTTCCTTATTATCTAGACACAATCGTGACCATAATACTCAACCCCACTCGTATATCTGTACCCCCTCCCGACTGTACTCACCAATGTCCATGTATCCCAGGAGCTGAAAATGAGATTACACAGGGGGCCTAATACTAAAAGTAAACAACCCATTGT
The DNA here is from genome assembly GCA_036426205.1 of Ascaphus truei. Taxonomy (NCBI): domain Eukaryota; kingdom Metazoa; phylum Chordata; class Amphibia; order Anura; family Ascaphidae; genus Ascaphus; species Ascaphus truei. The sequence goes on from WSYH01002483.1 coordinate 83,432, forward strand.
CTTAGTGCGCCTGTCATTGCTAAACCAATAGCATCCTTAATCAACTCTATGTTATCTTCTGGTGATATCTCAAAGCCTTGAAAACTGCTCCTGTCATCCAAATGTTCAAAAGTGGTTAAAAATGCAATGTTTCCAACTACAGTACAGACCAATCTCTAGAGAAGGGGTGCGCAAAGTTTCCCTCATGCGCCCCCGTCTCCTCTCTCCTTTGGCTTGCGTCTCCGTTTGGCTTGCGCCCCCCTCCCCCCTGCACGGCTCCGGCGTCAAATGACACAGCGGGTTCATGTGACGTTACGTTGCCATGACAACGCCTCGCTGGAACTCAAACTACATGATTTCAGGGAAGCGCGGGGCCTCTGTAACAGCCGTGGCCCCCCCCCCCCCCAAACAAAAATCTCACGCCGCCCACTTTGCGCACCCCTGCTCTAGACCAGGGGAGCACAAACTTTTCGTGCTGTGCCCCCCGCACCCCCCCCCCTCCCTACCTTAGAGCTGCGGCAAATGGCGCTGCGGGGTCGTGACGTCATTTGATGCGTGTCACGTCACGTCACATGACCCCGTGGGTCATTTGACGCTGCGTTGCCATGGCGACGCATCACAGAACGGCTGAATCTGGGTTAGTAAAGTGTTGCAGAGGCCTCACGCGATCCCCCGACATTTAATTTAAATGCCGTGGGGAAGCGTGCGGGACCTCGGCAACCGCCCGCGCCCCCCAGCAAAATCTCCCGCCCCTCAGTTTGCGCACCCCGGCTCTAGACAACCTATACTGTCCAAAGTAATTGTCATACCCAACTAAGCAACTGTCTAAAAAGTTACATTTTCTTAGTTAATTCTAGTCTGGCGTTCACCCAAATCACTCCATATCAAACCTCTTTAAAGTATGCAATGAGATCCAGGGAGAAAAGGAACATGGGAATTACACTGGTCCAATATTCATAGATTTTGCAAAGGCTGTTGACCACTGTATCATGTTGAACAAGCTTCGGTGCTCTGGAGTTTCCCTAAACTGGTTTGTCATAAAGGTCACAATATGTGTCTATCGCTGGCTCTAACTCTAACCACATAGATGTTACCAGTGGGGTCACTAAATGATCGGTTCTGGAGTCCTGTCTTTACCCTGTCCACAGTTTGTAGGACAGCTTTTATGCATACAACGTATGCTGATGCTCCAGCCTCTGTGACCTTGAATGTGTTCTGCAATCTGATTTCTCAAAGGTCGAATGCCGGCTCACTCAAAACAAACATTTTTAAACACTGACAAAACAGTAACCATGGTACTGGGGACAAAGGCTAAACGTCTAAAGATATACTGATGAGCGCAAACTAACGCTAAGCTAGCCTGCTATCAGGCTGAAATATTTGTGTATATGGCTAAATTCACAAGTAACCTTTGGTTTTCATATTGACATGCGGCTATCCAAAATATACAACAAGCTAGGCCCACCTTACAGAAATAAATCCTGCCTAACTGCCATGGTCAGAAAACGCAGTGCACAAGAGATGCTAATGCCAATTATTATCTATGGGGATATTGTGTATTTTATTTATTTTTCAAATGTTTTACCACAAAGTAATACATTGAGTGTATGTAATACGTTTTCAAGTATGCACAGCACCCCAAATCCACCTCAGCAAACTCAATAATCTATACAATTCAATATGCCGTTTCGTCTTATGTAACTACAGTACCCCGCATTGTGGTATGGTGACTGGGATGGGTTGGCTATCTCTCGAGTCCAAACGCAAGGTCAATTTTTCCTGTCTAACGTTCAAACGTTTTCTGGACAGATTACCCATCTAAACTCCTCACCCTTACTGTACACAGCCCGTAGCGCCTGAATTCCACCTCCAGGAGACAACTTTCTTCTCTTACCCGCACCTCACATATGGACCAATTTACCTGAGTCTCTGAAAACCAACACCTGTTAAAGATATTCCAATACTTCTGCTGTTTCTCACTATGAACATGTTTTTAACAGTAATATCTAACGATGTCCTCACAATATTCTGTAACCAGGACTTACTTCAAAAGGCGTGGTAAATATCAATGTATTTCGCCTGTGGCAAACTATTTTCTAAATAAATAAAGTATTGCCTCTAAATATGTTCTGCTCATTTTTACAATTTTTTATTTTATTTTAGTGTTAAAAATTATAATTTGCCTAGTGACATCTCTAGTGCCGGAGGTTGCTATGTTGTAGCATTGATAGGATCACCCTTTTAAAAGACAGCATCTGCTGCACCCATAGACTTTAATAGTTTAAATCCTTACCCATTTGAAGATCTTTAAAGATGTCCTTGTGCAATATATCTCCACCAACTGAAACTGTAAAATAATGGTACTGTAATTACAAATTCAGTCCCACGTAGGAGGAAAGAGACCTAATGACAGGGACGTGTTTAATGGGTTAAAGGGTCAGTCCCACGTAGGAGGAAAGAGACCTAATGACAGGGACGTGTTTAATGGGTTAAAAGGTCAGTCCCAC